>JAWNLV010000187.1:662500-743018 GCA_035042125.1 Drosophila longiperda
CAGCAATCACAATTTCCTTTTAGCGCCGCGACGCGACATAGACTTGCACATTCATACGCACACACATATATACACACTTGCATTAGTATATAGATATATACACAAATATACTTGCATATGTCGAATGTTTGCATGTGTATGTGTACTTCACCACATACAAAGGATACCGAGTCCAATGGGGAAAATGGCCATCGGCGAGTAAGTGCCAAAGGCTGCAGTTTGCGTTCTGTCTAGCTTGCCAGCCAGACGTTTGCACAATATGGCAACGATCGTTTGCACCATATGACGCTGAGAGCTGGAGTTGACCTCCTGCTGACAACAACGCAGAGCAACTAGTTCAGAGTTCCCTAGAAGACCATAGGTCTTTTGCTGCCTTCAATGCAATTATACGCGAGCCACGCAAGCTGTGCTTATCAGTTGGCAAATAATTCATTCATGATTTGACATTCTCTTTGGTGCAAGTAATTTTTGGTCGGACAGCCATATACATACATTAATAAATATATTTATATTATTAACTGGTTTCGACAAAAAACAAAGAGCATAATTAAACTACTTTATGCTTAGTGATTGGAAGTTTTGAGATATATCAAATACCGTTCAATAGCCAGAAGGTTAATTTATCTTTCCAAACATTCAAGTTCACCTACGTATATGAAATCTTTTAGTCGGGGAGTCTGATTAGAGCACTCTTATTTCTGCTCTTAATAGAATTTAATTTCAGGCTGTAGTTGCAATTAAATGTTTGTCTGGAAGGAGATAAGTGCAGAAAGTTTTCTGAATTTGAGTTGCATTTAACAAACAAAACCACGTAAGTGAGCAAATGTTAAAAACGTTTTACCATAGCAGTACAGTCAAGGTTACCTTACCTGAAGTGCATTGTTCTTAAACGTGACAGATTTCTGGTCTGCTTAATTGACTGCCACACACACAACATACTCAGTCGCAAGGACTTAGAAAATGTATCTGTCTCTAAGGTCCAAGCCAAGCTAATGTAGCATATAGTGAAGCTTGTACAAACCTTAAAGCTTACCTAGTGAGCTCTTGATCAAGTGACACATATTTTGTCATATTGTTACAGCTTTGAGTGCTTATGCTTTAATAATATACATTATAGATGGAATAAATTAGAGAGTAAAAATCTGTTGTTCTTTTTTTTTACCATTTCTCAAAATACTTTCTACTTGGTTTATTTTATCAACCCGCTTGGCATATTCTATTTTCACCGTTTTAAATTACATATTCATTACATGTCTTTTAGTTCTTAGAAGTACACTGCATTCATTGAGGATCAGTCGAATGGCGAGTTATAAATACATGTTGTAAGGACACCACTTCATATCAAATAATAGCTCTAACACATTAGAAAATATCGGCTTTGGCGATAATGGGCGCAGTGTATACGTGGCTATAAATCTTTGAAAGACATCGCCAATAATCTTCTAAAAAATGTTGTGGCTGTAGACTTCAAATCAAATCATCAGCATCAAACGTCGTTTCCAATCCACCTGTATCCACCTCCGTGTGTCTGTGTGATATTACCTATGTGTGATCGGCAATTTACTCTTTCACTTGTCCAGACGGCGAGACATTGTAACGGAAGTCCCTTAATTTCTGTTCATTTTCCACATTCACAATTCATATCCGTTTGCGCTTTACCTTTTAAGGGTTGTTCTGGTGAGAGGAAGGGCACTTGTGTGTAGGGGAAATAATTGAAGATTTTGCAGACAGTTCTTACAATACTTTAAACGAATTTTAACATATAATTCTTAACTAAAGCATACTTCTGGTTTATTTATATATATAGCGAACGTTATAGGTTAAGCGCATACAATGTAAGCATATTTCGTATTCGAGCACTCCTGACAGGAAAACTCTTAGTTAGTTCATCACGTATAATAGGTGCATGGTAAAAATAATTAGACTGAAATGGGACTTTGTTTCATTAACTATCAACTTATAAACAAAAAATGTACTATTCAACGTACGTCGACAGCTTGTGTGAGACTTGTGCTTATTTGATAAATCATAAAAAGTAATTAATTTACTTTCCAAAAATTATAACTTTGTATGACATAAATAAAAGTTTCTGAAAGTTTTCGCTGTTCGAACATGTTTGAAGACTTTTTTATACTCAACCGATTTGCGAACATCGATACATATTGATTTCCGTTAGCAGCAAAAATTTACTATAAGTTCGATAATAGAACTAGAATAATATATGTAATGGCTGGTTTTATGGTATCGCAAATTTGATCTCACTATATATAGCATTCTCACTTGTTATATATTTATCTAAGTACGTTCTTATATACCGCTTACGCTTTTCATTATTGTGGTTTAATATTAAAAAGTTTTTAATCACTTCGAAAATGTTGTCTAACATGTCTGCGCACTCTTAAATAGCTTGAAGCTGAAGTTAACCAGGAAAACCAAAAGCTTCTCTTACTGCCGTTGTTGGTATTGTAATGTTAATAAGTATTTTAACCGTCAAAGCCTTACAGGTGCATTCCATTTCTAATTTAAAATTTGAAAGTTTTTAAAGTTAAATCAGTAATATTGTGTGCAATTCGACCATACCTAATTATATAACAAGTTTCTTTAGAAGGAACACCGTTGATACCTTTTGGGGAATAGTTATAAAATGTTGTACACATGAAATGTATGATGCTTGTGTTTTCGTACTGCAATTTTAGTTTTATGGGAAGAGTAGTATGTTTTCCAGAAATAGCAGGCTTACCTTTTAATTTGCTGCACAAATAACATTTTAGCAGTAACAGTGCCAGTGATCATCTTTGCTTAAAATTTGTTTAGTTTTCTGTGTTTGTATTTGCACAATAGATATATATGTAAATATATATATATTGCTACCATATAAACCAATAAAAAGTCAATGTTAAAAGTAGCATGGCAGGTATTATCAGCATTGTGAGTGTTTTTTTTTTTTCTTTTCTTGTAAGTCTTTAAGTTCGTCTTCTGGCAGTGTCAAACCAGGTATATAAGTTGGCTTTTCAATGACATTTTTGCCAAGGGCGCTGAACTTCTTCTTATTTTAGAAGCTGAGTCTAATGTATTTTTCCATTGGCTTGCGGTTCAAGTATATATTCCGTCTGAGGATGCTACACATTTTCTTAAATTTCAATGGGGTCAGCGCTTATAGCAGTTGTGCGTCACGACGCGTTGTCCTGCCGTCCCTTTTAATAATATAAAACGTGGCAGGTAATTAAGCGGGCGGAATTGGTAAATTATTGCAGTATATAGCGCTGGGTCCAGGGATACCCATGCTCCCAGCCACTAGGTGTGCTCAGGTTAATGGGATGTTAAAATAGAATATCTGCCCGTTGGCTGGACGCTATTTAGTTTTTTTAATGTTCTGATTTCCCATTTTTCCACAAGCGCGCTTAGCTTTTTTCTTGACTTTTTGTTGAGTTAGGAGCATCAAATGCTGTTAATAATTTTGAGCTGTTTGCGGTCTGCACCAGCGTTGGCGAATGACGAAATTATTATTACTATGCGTGGGATAAAAGACGCCAGTGTTGCTTGAGTCTTAAGAGCATCAGCTACCAGAACACTATAGTAAGAAAACAAAAAAAACAAAATTACTAAAAATTACTTAGTAATGGAATAGATCACGAAGTGCATTTATTTATTAAGCCTTCGCCACCAAAAATAATAAAATAATATTATCAGAATTTCAATGTTTAATTTGACGTAATTTAAACAGCTAAAAGTATACAATATTATAATCAAGTCATTTGTCCTAAACAGTCTCTATCTTCAAATTATACCCATTCTCGTTACTCTCGGTATACTCATACTGGCAACTGCTATTCGAGATATGCATGTGTTAATTTTATGCAAATGACCCTAGCGGCCCTTGTCTGTTGGTCAGCTTGGTTGAACGCAACCAGCAGCTTAATAAGGTAGCGCGATAAACTGGAACTAATTTAGTAAACAAGCTATTGAAAAAGGACGAACATGAACATACTTTCTTCTCAAAGCCCACCCCAAATCTAAAGCAATTCATGTGTGTGAGAGTGCATTTCACGGGTGAAATAGCATTAGCTCATTATTCTCTTTCATAAATTTACGTATAGAGCTATGTATTCTAAATAAGCATTTCAAATCATTAAATGGTAATACTTATTATCATAATTATTAAACCCTTACTGAGCTTAATAAGAGTATATCCTTGATTTAGTCTCGCCAATATAACCATTTCCGAAATAATTATTGGAGTTGGTAGATGCCGGGCGGATTAATTCTTAATTGATCTTATCAGCTTTATGGGTAAACATTCTTTTGAAACTAGGCGATAGTTGCACATCAAGTCGCTAGAGCTCTTAATTATATTTATAAATATGTTGGATATAAATATTTTTTATTCAATAGTAATAAATAAAAAAAACAACTTCAACCGGTTATCTACACCAATATACCCCAAGAACTGTATACTAGTTTCAAACATTTTATATTTAATTATAATATAAACCAGTAGTGAGACAATGATTTTTAAACGCACCTCCGTTTATAGGCAAACAAAAATATGTATATGTTATTGATCACGCCGAGCTGAATGTTGGAGATAGGAATTTTAGGTTGTATATCTGAAAAAAGCAACAAAAAAATATCTAAGGCACAACATTTGGACTTATATTTTTTTAAAAATGAATGAATAAGAAGATATATTCACAGTCCTAATAACAACCAAACTACAAAAGCATTTAAGGTAATAAATTATTATACTGTCTTAAGTTTGCGTAGCTATCTAAATAGCGCATATAATATTTCTTCTGTCGAATGTAAATTGTATTAGTATTAATGTTTTAAATACTCTGTACAGAGCATCTCCTACTGAATGTACATAAACCTTATGAATATCAATAGTTGTGTTAAATCTAAGATAAATACAAACCACCACCCATTAAATAAGGGTTACAGTAAGAAAAGATTTATTTCGTCTGCTCAACGTTCTTCTCCATTTAGTTTGTAATCATACGAGAGGCAGTTTAACTGCAAAATATGCCGAAAGAAAACATGAATTTCCATACTTTCACGCTTCGTAAAGTACTGTTGTCCAGTCAATGGCCCTGACAGCGCAAGCAACAGTTGAAAAGGTGAGCGCTGTAAAAGAGCCACACGCAGCGCTGCCGACATCATCGTCATGCCCCAGCGCTGTGGGCACTAAAAAGGTAGACAGAACCAGTGCACTGTTTCCCCGCCGGCACGAGGCTCGGCTCGTGACACTGATTTGGCCGAGCAAGAACGAATATTTACGCAGGCAGCCAGACGGGTAAATAGGGTTCTACAGACACATCCACTGCCACTGCCACTGCCACCGCCAGAGCTAAAGAATGTAATGTGAATGCGATGCGCTAGGGATTTCTCCTCACAAATACATATTTCTGCAGACAAACATACACGCAATAACACCCAGCGCTTACACGACTCGCCCGTGCTCGTGATATTTCGGATTGCACATTCGTGTTGGGGGTTGGAAAAGCATCGGTGCCGTTAGACTTACCATAGTACTGGTTTAACTGTTGCCCTGTAAAGAGTTTTCATTATAAATGAAAACCAGTTGTTGGCTCATTCGTTTCGTGACGTTCAAGGCGGAAGTACATGCCAGGCGCATACTAGCAATGGCTCAGGATTTCTAGCTTTTGTTAAAAGTGACGGTTGGTATATCGGGTTCACGTGAAGTAAACGTTCCTTTTTTTAATGGTGTCTCACATCAGTTTTGTTCAAGTGCCAATAATAAAAACAATGTGCAAACAATCAAGAGAAAGAAATACAATTTTGTTCTTTGACTATTTAAGAAACCTAAACAGCTACAAGTAATTACATTAATATTATATTTGCTTAAGAATATGAAAGCATCGTTTTTGGCGTAAGTATTACACAATTGTTCCATCTACCAACCAAATAAACACTTAAACAATAATAACACTTATCTACTAAGCTCTAACAGGTGTCCAATCAGAACTTAAGCATTCAACTTTACTATTTAAATTTTATTATTATTAATATTTTCGCATGCCAGGATAAGAAACGAGTATAACCTTAACCTTAAGCATTTGTACACCCTCTAGGTTGTTGTATCATATCCATAAAGTGTTCAAAAATCCTTAGTCGCTTTGACGCACCAGCTCTAATGAACTTGATGTTTATGAAATTGATCAATTATAATTACTTTGTAGCAAATGCATAAGTACAAATAGCTGAGAATGTGTCTTCTCTATGTGGCTGCAACGTTTTTAATTAAACACTTTGTTTGCTGCAAAATTTTAACAAAGGATTATTAAACTGTTTAAAATTGAGTCAGTCTCTATATTACAGGAAATCAGTATCATTACATCGACGAAGCGCGGTACAAACGATTCAAACCACTCAGTCACTCAGCAAGTCAGTCAGCCGAGGCTTTGTTGCACAATCGTCAAACTCGTACGTTTAAATGTTACCTCACTTGGCTTTTGTGTACTCATTCTTTATGTTTATTGATGCACAATTAAACCGCATTTGGCCAGCCAACCAGACATTCAGACAGACCGTTAGTCTGTCATCCGGCCAAACAGAACAAACAGAATCTTTCTATACTGTCATGGTCTATTACCAACTAAATTTACTAGGAGCGTGTTTAAATTCCAATGGAATCAGCTATGGGCATAGAAATTACCAACAGCTGATAAACATTAATACGTAAAGCATTGAGTAAATTCATATGAATTACAAGTTTTTCTAACAGACTAATGAAATACATTAGGCCGGGTTAATTATAAATTTTCTTGATTAGGTCCGTCTGTATAAATGCGTCGATCTTGTACACCATATGCAAATAAATTTATTTCGTATTTTCAAAATTCAGATTGTTTTCCAAAATTACCGAGCGTCTTTTCTTATTTTTACGTTAAGTATATTGCCGCGTGCCTGACGTACGAATTAGTGACTTGGGAGATGCAATTTCCAGGTTTTACTTAATTTAGTCGTGGCCTATATAGTATACATTTTCTAAAGTGATAAGTTCTCATGTACAAGAGCAAGCTCGCTATTTTCGAGTGGACTTTTGCCCCAATACCCATATTGGATTAATACTTCTAGAAACAATTGATTGAATTATGAGTTCCTTATTAAAATATGTATGCATGAAATAATCGTGTTTCAGTACTTCTCCATGTATGTTCTGGCATTCATCAATTAAATATTTTAATGCAAAAGCTTTAACAAAATGAAAACATGACTGATGTCGGTAGTGGCGGCTGCGAAAAGACAAAAGTAGCACTTTAACAAAAGGTATGATAGACATTTTTGCCCGTCAACCCAACGACAAACTTAGTCATTGATGTAACTGATAAAAGTACTGAAAACGACATACAGCAGAATCAGCGGAAATGTGCGAGTTACAATAAACACAGAGATACACACCCACTTAGCGATAGCTGACTGGCTCAACTAGTGGCTGTTGAGTACAGAGTTTTCCAACTTCCGCTTTGATACATTGCACGTATGTATGTCATATATATGCATATATTTAAAAGCACTATTTGCGACAACAAAGGGGTTTCCCTGCATCCGCTCTTACATCCGCACTGTACGAGTAACTGTCGCATTTTACCGAATGCGGTATAATAAACTTTAGGGTTTTTATTCTTATTTTTGATTCCTTCAACTATCCACGTACTACCAATTTATACTTAATTTTATTGTTGATGAGGTTCTACTCACAAAAAAGCCTTGTTCACTGTTCTTATGTCATCATACAAGCGCCTACAGCCTCTTACAATCTATATGTTTGCCAATGTTTTTACTGGAGTTTTCCATTCTTCCATGAAGTTCTTTTCTCTAATATCTTAGAAACCCAGGCGGCAGATTTCACAATGTTAATAAGTAACCCTATCAAATTTCCAAAAAAAAAAAAAAGGAGAAACTGCTTAACCTGGGGCGTGTAAAATATTCTAAGACTATCAGAACTAAATACTTCTAAAATCAACACTTGCTAAAATTGATATCACAAACTGACACTTGGTGACTAGGGTTGCAAGCATTTTTATACCGTGAACCCATTAGCAATTTGTAAACAGGGTATAATGGTTTTGTGCAAATATATGTAACAGGCATTTAGATTTCCGATAGCATATTTATTAATAAACAAAGCAAATTCGATCTGTTCCAAATATAAAAAAAATAATTTTCAAATTTGAAGTCAAACCTTTATACCCTTTTTACCCATTTTTTATATGTTCAAGGTACAAAAATACAGTAGCAATACAATCAAACAACTGCCGTCTCGCGTACAGTGCACATTAAAGTTAAAAGCAAATTAAATGTTAAATGATTTTAAGTAAATTATTTACTTTCCTGTTAGTAGCGTGGTTACCAGCCAACAATATCATATTTCGCGCTTTCATTTTGCGATGATTGGTATGTATATAGTAAGTACCAAGTTAGTTGGTGAGGTTTCAGCGTATTCAATTCTCTCATATCAAGTCTCTAGCTCTTATAGTCTCTGAGATCCGCGTTTTCATACAGACATACGGACTGACGGAACGTGTATATGCACAAGTTTCAAGCTAATTAGGGATCAGTTCGGACTTGTGAATAAAAACATGCGCTAAATTCGTCCCCGTTCTTAAATACATTATTCTAAGGCAGCACATGTTTTAATTCACAAGCTCGAAAGGAAATCAGACGAATATACTTATGTACTTGCGTATTCATAGATATGATGACGCTGCAGAATACTCACACACATTTCGATTATTGTGCTAACCGATTCTCCCAAATGCCCGTCCATATCATAATATTCGATGAAATTGTAAATGTGTTCGTATATATATTAAAAAACGGGATAAAAGCGTATTTTAACATTAACTAAATTACACAGAATAGGCACAAGTATTTTAACAAATCTGAGCCGGCGCAAGCACACATAAAAGCCTATATCCAAACAATAAGTGTACCCATTTTTTCTGAGTGTTTTCTGATAGGTAAACAGTTGGGTCCAGTAAATCTTTTGCCCGAATTATCTCGATTAGATCCTTCTTACACGATTTTGAGGCTTTACATTTATCAGAAATCCTACAATTCGAAAAATGTACTATTGAGTGTAATTACCAGTTTATTTTTTCTTTTATAAAGGAGGCATCTCGAATACATATATCCGGTCATTTGCCAAAGTCTTGCGCTATACTGTTGCTTTATTTTTCTTTCTTTTTTTACAGATTATTTGGACCCCTGCGCGCACACTTGAATTGTATCACGCAACTTATATTATTATTATTTTTATATAACACCAAGCCAGATGTTACTTGTGTAAATTCTTTGAGAAAATCATCGAGGTCTGTAGTATGTTCCACATTGAGCTCGGGTTTCGTCAGCAGCGGGCTGTGATGACTTAAAAACAAGTTCGTTGTCGACGAAACCTGCATACTGTGTGGAGAGTCAACAAGTTCAACTTCTTATGAATTAAATGGACATATAGATCACCGAACGGAGCAATCACAGAGTATACACATCTTAAATGAGCTAACGGGAATCTTCTATCTATCCCAGTCGGAGAAGAAATTATCAACAAGTAAGAACGATGTAGTCGAGTGACTACGATATACCTGAGCCCAGCATTTAAATATACTCTTATTTTACTTGCAAATATTCCTTTAAAAAGATTTACGCCCAAATGTGAGCAGGTGCGCAAATGCCTTAATTTCTTATAGCAAGCGAAGGCACTGAAGAGGCACTTTTTTAATTTAAGAGCCGGAACTGTTATTAAATGGCTTGCGGCAAACATACATACGAACACGCAATCTTAGGTAACGGGGCTTTGCAGAATACAAACAAAAACATATTGACGCTCGCTTCGAATATCATGCAGTCTTTTTTCACACATGAGCTCGCATATTTGTGGACATAGAAAATGCTTGCGGCTGCTGGTAGAAATGTGATAATAGCTTTTGGTGTGACTTATGCGATGGACAGACATGGCTATATCGGTTCGTCTGTTGATCCTGAACATGGGGCCGAAGATGCTTCCTTTCGCATGTAACAAACAATTCCACAAAACACTGATACCGCTTTTACCCAACTTTAATAAGTTCAAGGTATAAAAAATATAAAACAAAACCCTTGCAGTGGTTAGAATGATCTTCTGCGAAGACAATAAGTAAAAATTGTTAGATATATAAGGCTATTATTTTAAGTAATGAAAACAGTTAGAATTTACTTCTCGAATTCGTCGGTTTGGTACTGAACCATATATGACTAACTGGATTACACTTATCGCCAACTTTTAAAACGTAGGGCAGTTTTTGTCAGAGTGTGAGTCTGAGTGTAGGCACTATTTACGTACATATATTTAAAAGAGAATCGCTTAGTTACCAAGTAAATAATGACCTACATACCAAATTATTTTCATATGAGCTCTACAGCGTTTACAGTTTTTTTTTTTTATAATTTTCGCTATTAATTAATTAATTATTACTAAGCAAAATATATTCTTACAAATTTGAAATTATAGCTTTAATCAAAAAAGCGTTGCTCACACACTATTGTAGAAATATATTGCTTTTTCATTGCTATTTAAAGCTAAAGTGTATAAAATACTCTATAATTTTAATTTAAATGTCTAATAAAAAACAATAGAGAACCTTGTAGTCGGGCGTTACCGGATTCAAAATACTTTGATACTATACGTTATATTAGCTGATAATAAGTAAAAAAAAATTAGAGGGTGACTTTTATATTGCGGTAGATATAAGTCAGTAAACTCTTTTTTAAGTTTGGAAGCTGTAGGTCTGAATTTTCGGGGAATATGGACATTTTGGAATTTAGGGCGTGACTTGCAAAAAAAAATGTTTGAATACTACCTTAGTAATTGCGGGGGATAAAGGCTTTTATGGATTTTGCGGGTGAGCCAGAACGCGTTCCGAAATTAGGACTCTTGCAGGGTGTTCCCATCAATATGCCTTTCAAACTCTAGCTTTCAAATTATCTGAGATATATGGTCTAACCCTTTTCCGCTACACATATTTATCGGTTTAGGAAATCGGAGAGGGCTTGGCATTCCAGTTTTTTTTTTTTTAACAATATCTTAAGGGAGTTACAAGTCACATGCTTTACACATTTGGTGACTATAGCTTACAAATTGTGAAAAAGTCATTTCAGTTTCAAAGCCCCAGCTTCCTTGACTCGGCTGGTGAAAACTGAAGTGATCTGGAATTTCATATGCCGATCTTTTAAAGTTGTTAGCAGAAAGTTAACCAAAAAATTTGGTGACTCTATCTTTAATATTGTTGGACATATGCGGATTTATTGATTTACACTTTCCGAAATATCTGCATTGGAGATTATGGGCGCAGATGTAGGCGTGACCATAACAATGTTTTATCGGTTATTAAAGGTAGCTACCAGTAAAAACAAAATTTCTCTAACTCAAAAACTGCGGAAGCTATAGCCAATTATCGATTTCTTAGCTCCCTAATAGAGAGAGCAGTCCAATTTTTACATTTTGTCTGACGCAGGCACAGACCAATATATTTTAAAAATATCAAGTCTATACCTCTAAGGGTGTCGAAAAATCTGCGTTAATACAAATGGACAGACGGCCAAACAGAAATGTGGATAGATAGCATGAGGGATATTGCACAAAACTAATGTACTGTGATAGCTTTGATATAATTTTAAGTTAGATATTACAGTTTTTGTTATTAATATAAGAGTTTCTATAGCACAAAAGATAAATATATATAAATATAAACATATATTAATATATAAATAAACATTACCATTTGTCACTGACAAAAGACTATCTGAGACCGAAGTTAATACCCATGCATTAACTAGAACCAAATTACACAAAATATGTATCGAGTTGTATACAACTGTGACCACTATCTAGCCAAAGCGATAAGAAGTAATTTAGACATTTTTTTTTTTAGTTTTCTTACATCAGCAGAGGAACCTGCACTTTAATTTTCCACTCTGAAAGAAACTGTTTGTATTGTGTGATTACTATAAACACTAGATTTATTTCAAGAATTTGCTCTGACTTAAATTAATGTGTGAGTCCAACATTTTAATTAAATACGAACGAATGCCATCTGTCACATTTAGGTAAGTCTTTAGTCAATATGTTAGTTATAAAAAAAAAGCGAAGGATGTGCTTAAACAACATTTGCTTAATAAATGGGTTAGTTGCCGTGCATACAAAATTTTAATTGGATTAAACAACATTATTTATATATATATTTAACACCAAGAATGCATAGTTAAAAAAGTGAACAAATATTAGCAAATATTACAATATTGCCATAAAGTTCGTAAACTATTGAAGCAAATATATATTATTATTATACTTGCTTTAGACTGACTGCCTGTCATTTATAAAATAAAATAAAAATATATATTATCAATTGAATAAGTGACAAAAACATACATGTAGAAAATAAGTGATAACTAGAGCACTGCACTATTTATAATACTTAATTTGTTGCACAATTTTGAAGTGTTATTTTTCGGTACACAGTATCGAATTTGTTGGAATTATATTGAAAATTGTGTTAATCTATGTGCTAACAGCGGCAGACAAAGAAAGCACAAAAATCGCTAATCAACTATTCAAACGTTCTCTGCCGGCTTAACTGACAAATATTGCTTAGGCATTCAGTGTTATAGAGAACTTACTGTATAGCTGTACCAAAACAGACGCGGAGTCATATCATTAATATAGTCAAACATTTTACACCAATAATTGATTTTGAGTCCACTCATTGAATCTTGCCCAACTACATATTAATATGTCGCTAACTAACTTAAACATAAATGGTTTCTACGAAGAACCAATTTTTATGTGGAAGACAAAGCAACGCGTTCATTACAGAGATGATGTAGCGCGTGCCAAAAAGTTCGTGTTTTCAATCGAAAATTAATGAATACATTTTATTGTTTTCAAATTAAAATTACAAAAATTTAAAAGAAGCAAGCAATCATTACCTTCAAAGTGTGTGCGAATGTGTGATGTGTTTTAAATGATGTGTATACTTGCTTACACTACTTATAATCATTTTATATCTATAAGATATCATATAAACTCACCTTCAATAATAACATACAAAATGAAAAATATTTTTTGCCGCTTGTTACTTAGACATTACCGATAACAACATTGTTAATATGAGACAGCAGGTTATTTTTAGCCCTTATTGTAATTCAGTTCGAGTAATTTCTGTAGTTCGTGTCTGTTATTTATTTATAACTGCTGCTGAAGACAGCTAAATTATGATAGTTCCAAGGGTAACTCACCTCATTATTCCGAAAGTATATTCTTAAAGTGTAAGGTTATGTCTTTTGAAAACCAAAGTTCCTGATTCTTAATAAAATTTTCTAAAAATTATAAAAAGGATTCCATCTAGGGTGTTTTAAATACGTACATTAACATTTATATATATATTAAACACTTGGATAACTAATAAATTATTTTACTGCATTTCGAATCGCTATCCGTCCATTGAAAGTTCTGTTATTTTCCTTAGAGCAATACGAATAAAGATGTTTTCCTTTTATAACAATCACAAAAAAATGGATTCATAGGTATTTCTATGTACCTTGAACTGTTTTCACTAGAGCTTCTGTTAGTTCAACATGTATTTGATATTTCACTTAGCTGATTTCCGTCAATTATATACAAAAGTGATCAATTAGCACGGAAAGTTTTGCCGTCTAGTATTACGAATATTTATGGGCATACATAGACTATGTACTAAAAAAAAAGAATTGGACGTCGAATCATGTTTCGCCTTTTGGTATAAGTCCACCAAGCGGGGGAATCCTGCTTTGATATTATAAATAGAAAATATAAATTTTCACTTCTTAATTTAAATTAAAATAAAAAAATATGTCTCTATTTTAAAAGTGTTGGTTTCTATGTGCGTACATTTATCTTAAATTAAAGTTTTGTTACATTCCTTTTAAAAATTAGTGTATTTGAAAATTTCACAGCTGTTTGGAAATACATTTTTATACCCTGAACCTATTAACAGGCAGAAGGAAGCATCTCCTACCCCATATTATCGATCACGATCAACAGCCGAGACTCTATGTCCGTCCGCCTGACCGTACTGTTAGTATGATTTGCAATATAAGTTATCGTATTTCGGAAGCAGATCAAGTTTGCTAACTGCCTCCGTTTCTCGATTAGCGATAAAAATTTATTTCCAATAACAAATTGAGTACACAATTTTATGGTCCAAAATATATTCTCATATTGATCTTATTTTTTTACTTACAACCGCAAGCATATTCTGTATGCATAAATATAGCGACTTACTAATTTTCGGTGCGATTTTTTTCTGAGTTTAGGCTCATGTATGTAATGAAGTAAACTGTATAACTGATGAATCGCATACATTTTCACAAATATGTATAAATGTGAATATACAATTTGCATTTTTTTGTTTTAAGTAACAATAATAATTGATCATTAGCTAATTGAAAAATTTAAATATATTCTATGAAATAATTTTGAATTCAACAACAAAAGCTACAAACATTAAGACTTACCTATTTGTTATCAGTTTGTGATAGCTTTGTAGAGCTCACCGCTCGTGTAGTCTTAAATTGACTAATTATGTGTGCTTCAGTTCTACCTAAGCTAGCCCCGTTATGAACGTGCAATCATTGCAAAGCGAACAAAAAATTAATTGACAAAATCAATCAAAAACCCATCAGTAACACAAGATAATACATACTGACCAGTGAGCCCATATCCGTCTTTTGAATTTGTCCACGAAAACCCGTGCTGATAGTTGACCAAACAGAAGTTTCTTACTGCAATGTTAGTTGATGTAGATATATTAAGCTGAACAGAGGGATTTAATGTGCTGCTATTAGTGTATATGCAAATATTGGTTAATTTACCCGATCTTACGTCAGCAATCAAGTACTTACCGACAGTTGCGAATTTGTTAGAATAAAGCCGAAAAAATCGATATCCTTCTCTCGCCTAACACCTTCACCGACGCCGGGAACACCAGTTCTTAATGTTGGTTCATCGATTGTCGCTACCTCGAACTCTGTAAAGCGGTACGCTCGTACCGCATGTGATCACTGCGGCCATCATAACATACCAATTATGTCACACCCAATATCGCCGCTAGCGAAATCGCAGACTAATTTGGAGCTGATGGATCCAAACATTCAGCAGCGGCAGGCTCTTTTATCACTGCCAACCATTGGTATGCAACGCGATGACTCAGCTTGTACACTCCAAGTGTCCCGCCGCCCATCGATACTTCTCCAAGAAATTCTGACCCAGCGACCCCCTGGTATTGGACGCAAGGATCACAGTAATTTTCTTCATCCACGCAACTCTAAAAATGCCGGGTACAGCTGGGTTTTACATTATTTACATATCGTACGCCTGTAAAATATTATTAACAATTATTAAGAGGTCACTGTCTTTCTCATTTCCAATATTTTATATTTTTTCACTAAGAAATCCACATGGAACGGTTAATGGCAGTACGGCGACTATTAACTTTCAAAGCGGATCTGGCAGTGCTCGCAATGGTTCGAGTGCTAACTATGACAGCGGAGCAAAAAGCTTTCAGGCTAAACAACAAAAAGAAAAGAACCGACGAACGGGCAAGTAAGAAAGTACTTATCATAACCTACGATGGTGCAAGATACATTCGTTTTCCCCTTTTTTTTAGCGATGCCATCAGCTCGGCATTGTCGGCGACTTACTGCAAGCTGCTAGTACTTTTAGGTGTATGCCTCCCAATTACTGAAGTAATTTCAGATCAAATACCTACTTATGTTTATCAAGGATTTTATATTTATTTATATGCTGGTAGCATATTATTTGTGATTTTTCTTTACATAAGTGCATTTCGAAATCGCTCGCTTTTTAATGCACTCAAGGATTTTCGTAAGTCTAATACATATGTATGTTTCCCGTTCACGTTTGCTTCAAATCTTAAATTTTTTCAAATAAGCAATGCCATGTGAAGGAAAATTGTATTAACAAAAATTAAATTTGTATGTAAGAGTGATGTTACCGATACTCACCAATTAAACGATTTCACATATTTAGCCCCCCATTAAATGTTGAGTAAAAAATATTGCAGAGCACACATCGGGGGGACTTAACTTAAATTTGCGTAAGAGTAGGTTTTTTTATATAGTACAGATAAAATGGTGTCAATAATTATATCAATATTTGCATACATGGTTAATACAAATATGAGGTTTTTTCATTTGTAATAAAATTGAGATGTCAAAAGGTTAACTGATGTGTGCAATGTAATGGTTTGCAACCTTGTGTTATGTTTAGCGTGCCTTAAAAAGCCTTTATATAAATTTAACCTAATAAAAATAGCAATAAATAGTTCTGCATAAGTGTTTAGGCCTAGTGGCTTAGGATAAAGTTAAAAATTTGGAGCTGTGAAACAGGAATAGGTCGTACTTATTAACATATGAAGCTTAACAAGTCGTTGTTATTCCTGATTGTTTTAGATGAGAAGAATAGCAATATTCACTTAAAGCACAAAGTGACTCACTTCGGAAGTTTCTACCTACGCGTAGGTGCTATTGCCTTCGCTATTGGTACAATGGTGTATTCAGGCTTGGAATTTGGTCAATTCTTTGAACTAAATGGTCATTCCGGATGTCACGACGTCTTTGTAGCCATCACTCCCATCTGCCGCATGGTCTTGTGCATAGCACAGGTACAGTTTATATTCCTTAACACCACGTATATGGATATGGCACGACACAAGGTTACCTCTCGATTCGGGCTTATGCACATGGTGGCCACCAACCTATGTGAATGGTTATACGTACTGGTCGAGGAAACAAAGCACGAAATATTTCATATTGGCCACCACGATATTGATGCGGGTCAAGATTCAATATTACATAATGGAACACATGGCGGTCCCGATTGGTCGGCTATTAATGCTTCTTTGCATTTACATAGTCCGCATGAGACTGTATCAATACAAAACCACTCCAGTCCACTACTTCACAAGATATTAGTAAATTTGACGACGGTGGTTGGTAATATCACAGTACCAGAACCCAATCATGCCACTTTCACTGGATGTTCCCGTACAACAATCATGGGTGCTTTGGTTCAGCAGCTGTCTCCGTTTCTATTCCCGTGTACAATTGAATACTCCCTCATTTGTGCAGTTATTTTGTTCGAGATGTGGAAAACAGTTAAGTCTATACCGGACATAGACAAGACACGTAAAAACTCTGTAAAGCCAGTAGCGCAGAAGCCGGCACACCACTTCTCTGTCGATTGCTCCCAATCCCACAAGGGTCTGTTTTTCGGCATACTTATTATTGTTATGACCATAATTTCAATGATTATGTACTTTGTACTGTATACACAACCCGGCTACGAACTCATCGCAACCCAGGAAGTAACCCTTTGGGAGACTTTTATGTACTTCATGTGCGCGTCCGCAATAATAACCGGTCTGTATATTAAAATAGCAACCAACCGTATTTATTATCTAATTTTTTTCTTCACAGGCATGATTCTAATGCGTGATCTAAGGTATATAAAAGACACGAGTGACGAACATCATTCAATGGATTTAGATAATCTCTTACTGGTAGTAGCCCAGACAGGCGTCTACTTGTATGGAATGTTCAGCATTTTTGGCAGCTACTTTGCTAAATGGGACACCGTACCAGACCGAGTTGAAGGCATTATCGCGGAGGTGTTTGGCGTGGTGCAGACATCTCTGCAGACTATGTTTATACTACATGCTAGCCATCGACGCTGCAAGGGATCAAAACAGGTCCGACGAAAGCCTGCCCGCGAGATTATTACCTTCCTTTTGGTCGCAAATATTGCTATTTGGTTTGTGAACACTCTTATCAAAGGAAGGGCGGTGTTTCGTGAATCGCACCTTGAGTTTTTTGGTGTTTGGGGATGGACGATTATCACACATATTTCAATGCCACTGGCGATTTTTTATCGCTTTCATTCCACGATTTGCCTATTTGAAGTCTGGAAAATTACATATAAGGCAAAGGCTCATTAGATTATGCTGGACTAAAATTTATAACTTTTTTTTAAAATTATATTTAGCCTTACTATTTGACTCTTTTTTTGTTAATTAGTAATTATGATACCACATTAACAGCAATGAAAATTTAGAACTTACTTCTAATATATGTTCACATATGGGACGATAATATTTTAACACTAATTCAACGCAACTAGAGTGATGCTGTTGAAAGTGAGCGACAATAATATTTATTAATAATAATGAAATTTAAATTCATCAGTTTCAGAAGTACCTCACCTGTTTGAATAGTTAAATTTAAAGTAAGGCCTTTTTTATTGTAGAAATCCACGTATAAACTCTTGTAATATTAAAAGAAATAATTTTTCACTGTGTACATTTTATTAGGATTACAATCAATAAGTTATACATTTTGAATTTTATTTCCAAACTGCAAAAAAATTGTAATTAACCAATAAAATTAAAACTCACTCCATTATAGAATTGTTTGCATTTTAAAGATACACAAAGGTACATGTTAAAAGTTAAGAAACATAAATTTCTAATACAGACATCACTTTAAATTTAAAAGTAATAATGCAAAAATAAATGTGTGAAAGTTCTACATATACCTCTTATGAATAAAAATATATAACATGAAATGTCAAGTCAGTTGTTAGTTTAATCCATGAGTCTAAGAAGAGCATCTAATCTAATTTAATTTGCATAATATAAATATATAAATATATTATAGACTTTGTGCGTGGCTTAATGTTAATTAATCCATTTATTTATTTTTATATAAATTATATATAGTTGCATACATTTATATATTTCTCAACAAAAGTTGTGCATATACTTGATATGAATAGAAACATGTAATATAGAGTCAGTACTTAATTTAACCTATGAGTCTTAGAAGATTATCTAATCTAAATATAATTTAATTTTTATAGTATAAAGTTATTATAGTTATCCGTTTATTATTTTTCTGAATATAAGTTTTTAACAACGCGAATTGATTACTCTAGAAACAAGTAGAAGTCGGAGTGATCCGACTGGGCCCAACTAGTTTCCCAGTTGAATGATAATATAGAGTAATGACTGTGATGCTGTGACCTCAGCAAGTAACTTTAGGCTTTGATTTATAAGGGGTGGTGGAGGAGAAAAGGTCGTTACGGGGTGATCATATTTTCTTCTATGAAACTGGTCGTGAAGTGGAAGGCGTTATGCTTATACAGACATACTATCAGATAACCAGATGTGCTTTGCAATGGTCTTTTTACATTTTAGAACAAAGAGCAAAAAAATCAATCATATCTGTCTTATTATTTGGCATTCATTTCTTTTAATTGAAAACTAACAGAAGCAGTGTAAACGGTATTAATATATAATTTTACCAACATTTTTGATGTTATATATATAGGTTTTACATTATATATAGTTGACAGGCAATACTCAATTAGGCAAGCTAAGCAATGCTATGAAACATAGAACAGCTTTACGTATGACACTAGACACAGTTTACAAAAGGACAAATTGGTATGGTTTTGTCCTTGGTCTTATACGTTCTAAAAAGCTGATCTCTTGTTCATTTATCTTTTATTCTATATATAAAATTAAATCACACAATTAATTTCAGTTATACGTAGATTGGCATTAACCAAACTTTAACAAGCTGTACTTATATATCTACCTACAAAAAGCTATTGTATTGAATGTAACTCTTATATATTGATATATAATTTTACTTGCAGCTATTTATTGTAAGTTTCGTTGCTAAAAATATGTAACTTTATTTAAATATAGATTATGAAATTTTTTGGCCTACAACATTTTTTATACGGATTTGTAAAGATGGCTTACTAAAATGATTACACATACATACAAGTAATTGTATGCTCTGGAAGCAACTTAGCATCTGTCGCTTTTGTTATCATTTTAGATTACGTTCCTGATTGGAGCAGAATTCTTTTACATATAATTTTAGATGAAAATTATCCGGCATTAAGTTATTTATTCCCTGAATATAGGTAATTACCTTATCTTTCAAAGTTTTTAAATGTACTGTTTAAAACTTAGTTATAGAATGTTACAAATTCCGTAGATATGGCTTATCATCATACTATTTGTCATCAAAAGTTGCATTACAACGTCAAATTGACTTAATTATTTTTTCAAATCAATTATTTCAAAAACAGTTTTTATTATTTATAAAATTGAAAATTAATCATGTTTCTTATTTTTATTATGTTAATGTTGAGGGAAATATGTCATTTGTTTTTATGAATTTTTTCACATATTACATTTTTCTTAAAACAAAATAAGGAATCAGTTGAATATACGACTTTGGGATACCTTGTACCCAAATAAAATAAATATATTAACGTAAAAAAGACATAACTAATCATTATGCAACTTTCAGAATATAGAGATGATCCGCGAAAAATGCATGTATTATCATACTTTTTTTAATTTTAAGAGAAGCTTTCGGATTAATAAAAAACGTTTGTAAGCTTAGTATCTGTATATATATATATATATATATGTACTATGCCATACGTGCTGGACTGGGTCAACAGTTAATGCTGATCTACGATATTTGTTTTAACTTCTGTATATGATGTTTTGTCTCTACTTATATCATTTTCTTAAAACTTATTATACCTATCGACCTCGATCATTAAAAATAATTGCAATTAAGGTTATTTCACAAACAATTCATTTATTTATAGTAATGTTTACTTATTGACTTTAAATAAATCGAATTCTAATGAGATTAAACTCAAAAATTGTTTTCAAATTGACAATAACATAAGTAGGCTTGCCTCTACATATGTTTAAGCTTATATATATAACTTTAAAATAGATTTTTACATCTATATTTTATTTTGATTCTTAAGACATTTCAGAACTTAATATATGTGGTCTGAAAGCGTACAATATATCCAAATATTTTGTTTAACCTGGGCTGCGTATTTAAATATACCATACATACATATATATATATATATATATAAAGATTACTTTAACACACCTCACAACAAATTTTGAAGAAAAAACCAGTCGCAAAAAATTATATTAATGGCTAATTTTTCTAATCCTAATATGCCACAATCCTTAGTTGAAAACTAATTTAAACGAATATTTACCAACTCTTTATAACTCGGTTAGCCGCTAACGTTATTTTTTTTTTTGTTTTTTATTGTAACTTTCAACTTAATATTTTAAAATGGATAAAATGCAGCTATGCTGGAAGTACTAGTAAAATTTAGTATCACAGTATTTTATACAAGGTCAAATTTATTTATATGTATCTATATTGTTATGCAATATTAATTACCAAAACTCAGAAGTAAGGTAATTAGTTTTCTGCATAAACTATATGACCAAGTAAATTATTTAACTAAAAAATAAACTCAAAACTATATAACATTCTTTAAGACAACACAAAAACCTAAAAGTTCTCTTAAAATAGATTTGATAAATGAAAAATATATTAATAACTAATATATATTTATTTTAAGAAAACAAATATACATAATTATCCATAGCTAATACAAAGCATCTATTGTTTTTGCCAAAATTCGTAAACCTATTTTTAGGTTTTTGATAAAAAATATCAAATATCTTATAACTTCTACCTTAGTAAACTAGATTCCATACAGACACGTTGAAGATTACATACCCCCTGCTGACATCTTAACTACTTGAAAAACCAACCTACGCTTGCCTATATGTTGGAAGCAAAATAACACTTACCGCAAAAAAAAAATGTATAAAGACCTGATATACAACAAAATTTTTAATTTTCGCAGAGAAAAATATGTAATTCAAGTTCCATTGACAAGATTGCTTCGACTTTTAATACTAATCAATAAACAATTTTTACATACATGTGGGATCGGGAATTCTTCAACTCTCAAATTTATATGCATAATTTTTAAAAACACCAGGTGACTTATCTGTCCGTATGCCAAAACAGAACAAAAACCAAAAGGGCATATTTGATATTATTAGCTCTGCAGCATTTGAAATCAACGTGTTAAACAGAAAGTAAGTCGGTCATGGCATATTCACTAATTAAGATGAATAATATGGAATAGGTATATGTATGCTTTTGCCTGGTATATGCATTGACATAGAAATGTCTAACACACCATAAAAAATTTTTAATTTATTAGTACGTCCAGCTTAAAGCTAAACATAAAAACTGGTATTGAGATAGAAGGGCCTTCAACTATTATTATAATAAATGTTTATATTTATAGCTAAGAATTACAATATTATAGATATCTGGTTTTTTATGGTACACATTCTATGGAATTTTATGTGTGTGTGCGGATTTGACGTGGCATTGTGCTATTTTTTTATTATATATTTTTTTGGTAGATAGTTTTATAGAGATGTATATACATGTGTGATTCAATAATCTGTGGGGAAACGGCATCAAATGTTAGTTCAAAGCTGTTAATAACTGCTTATTAAATGTTTTTTCATATATGTGAAATCTCTAACAGTATTTATGTTTTCGCATTCCTTGTCGTTAATATTGACATGCGTATAGGTTGCTAAAGTGGGAATTCTTGGCTAAAGCAAAAAAGCTGGTATTTTGCTATTGTGTTATTAATATATGATTGGCTGTTATTTTGTAAATTATTTCGATAGTTCTTATACAATGCCTATAATTATAAAAAATTACACTTTAACTATTGTATATAAATTATTTAATTAAAATTAATCTAAAAAAGTTTTTAATTGTTGTTATACGTCAGATTGTGATCATTTCTTATCTGATTATAAAAAATATAAAATATATAAGTTTTGTTCATAAGTGTGAATACCGTCTTCCTACTTTTGAAGAGAAGCGTACGCATGAGAAATGAGAAGTATATTGAAGAAAACATCCCGACCACATTTACATACATGTATACTTGGCTAGTATTAACAGCAGAGTCAATCTTGGTGATAGCAACACAAACCCATTTTTATAATATAATAATTTTTAAATTAGATAATTATACAGTTCGTAAAGGAACAGCCGGTAATTACACGTTTCTTTATTTTCATAACACTGTGACAAGATGTATTGCTGATTTTGTATATTTTCATACAGATTCTGAAGTTGCACGAGTGCTCAGTAGATAAAATAGAATATAATAGTAGATCGAATTTTTTTTTTAAACAAGAGATCCAAGCAATCTTACTAACTGATAGAAACATTTTTATAATATATTAGTGAGATATATACTTTGACATATTATTATATGTATTATATGTACCTCCCATAGGTGTTTGCAAAAGTATATATTTTTCAATGTTGATTTAGCAATATTCTTCTTTTCTTGATTTATACGTCAGATGAAAAATGATTAAAAATAAATGTAAAATTAAGTAAACAGGTTTTCTCAAATTCAAAAACCTTTATTTTAACACAAGCAGTATCGCTTATTACCTTTAAATAACCCAACAGAAGTAAAATTAAAAAAATTTCACCAATGGGTTTGCTAATCTCAGACTAATATGTACTTATCTTTCGGACCGCGTTTATTAAGAGCAAACATGCGCACACCTATGTAGGTATGTACCGTTAAATTTACGCTTCTACAATCAAAAAACCGCGGCATTTTAGAGCAGTGCAAGTGTTATCTCTTAATTAAGAACCCTCTTATTTGTCAAATAATTTCCAATAAGTTTAATGAAATCCTTTGCAAATAATGTTTCGTTTATTTAATATTAAATAAATAAAAGCGATAAATGTTCAAAGCAAATGCAATAACGTATAAATCAAAATTGGGCTTTCGGCCATATTGTTTATTAAAAATAACACAACTAATACAATAAATGTATTTCATTAGATAAGATCAATGGAGAAATCAATATAATTTTATTTTAATTAATTCATTTTAAGTCTTTAAGGTTCCAATTGACTACTAAGGCCTGTGTGTTTAATATTCGGCTAAAATCGATCATCATATCTTATAAAAAATATTTTTGTGGTGACTTAAAAATTGATTTGATCTTTGCAAACTGACCTAAAAACAAAATTTTTTTTTTTCATATTTCCTGACGGAAACAATTTTTACAATTGGAAGATTCGAATATTATGCCTTTTATTTTTAAGTTACTGCAATCACATTACTTCAAACCACATTGAAGAAGATTATGTGTTAACTAACCTTTCCCAAAAGTTGTATAACAATATGGCACTGAATCGGAAGATATTTTGAGGTATTCAGGCAGTTTTTGACTGTGGGAAATGAAATTGACTATTATGAAGGAACCTCACGAGGTACCTAAGACTATTATTTTTAATTATAAGTGTGTTTTTTAAATTATTATTATTAACACTCAAGCACAAGTTAAGGCAAGCTTAATCGATGTAATTGTTTTTATATCATGTTAAAAAAATATGGACAAAAAACCCTAATAAAAAATAAATAAATGAGTTGCTGATAGCAAAATAATATAAATAGTGATTATAATCTTTGGAACAAATTTTTTCAGAAAATGGTCTACCGAAAACTACGCACAATTTATGAAATGGGAAGTGTTTCACTTATATATATTTTCACTTTCTATGTGATTATTTTACTACTTACATTTTAATTATTTTTTGTATAACTCATGTAAGTATATAATTTAAGCATGTAAATTAGATAATAATAATTAAATATATGTATTTTTATATAAATATATGTATATTTATTTTTATACTTTGATACCGAAGGTCTCATAGTATATTGGTTTTGTGCAATGTTGGCCATGCTGTCTGTCCGTATATATCAACGTCACTTTTTCCGACACCCTTAGAGACTTGTAACTTAGAACATATACTTGTCAAATAGTAAAAATTGGAGTGCTCTGGTATTAGCAAATCTAAAAATCCACATATATTCCACAATTTTACAGGTTTGAGTCACCAAATTCGGTTGGTAGGCTGTTGGGGAAATCATACAGAGATCGGCATATGCCACTGTAACCTCCACCGCCCTCTCCACCCTAAAATTTTAAGAACCGAAAAATAGATCGCACCTGCGCCCATAATCACCAAAGTTAATATTTTAGAAAGTGTAAATCGATGTCTACCTATCTCCAACAATTTTAAAGATTGAATTACCAAACTTGGAAGATACATAACTTGCTAGTAACAAATCAAAGCCCTTGAAAACTAAAATGCGCATATTATCGACAATTTGTAAGTTACAGTCATCAAATTTTGAAAGTATGTTACTAGTTTCTCTACTAAGAGAGCAATAAAAAATTCAATGGTCACGCCTAGGCCGACTCCCTAAACCGATTCACCTTTTACTTTAAATGGGTAAAAACCATATATCTCAGTCAATTGTGTTAAAGGTGTATCGAAAATTCGGATTTTGGCCACTCCCAGTTCCGTCCCCTTAAACGTTAGTTTATGTGCCACACCCATCTCTACTACTCACAAGCCCCGCACCCCTGCGCCCATACTCGCCAAAGCCATTATTTCGGAATATTCGCATTAAAAGATAGTCACCAAACTTGGAAGAAAACTAATATCTATCGATACTAAACTTGGAGGGAAGATTAACAGAAACATCTATAATTTTTTCAGTCATGCCCTCAATTTCAAAACGACAATATTTCCCCCTAATTAAGAGCTACAGTTTACAAGCTTGGATGTAAGGTTACTTCTTCTACTGCAATTTGAAAGACACGCTCACCCAGATCTTTGCTTTCTGTTATCAGCTGGCATAACGTATGGTATCAAAGTAACAGCATTCTCATTTGTTTTTATTTGTTTTTTAAATAGATTAATACATACAAAATTGGGTCTAGCCCGATTTTTAATGAAAGTTAATGAGAGCAAGATATAACTTAGTAGATATTTTCCCGAAATTTTAATTTCGAAAAACTTGTCATGATAGCTTATTGATGTAACCTTCAATAGATACAGTTTTTAGTTAATTTATGTCAAATTATTTTAAGTAAAACGCCATAATACTTCATTATTTAGATCCAGCATAAAAACTACATTCTGTTCTAGAAATATTCTACTGAAAAATCTCTTTGTTCCAATATTTGAACCTATATTTTTGTCGTTGTTGTTCCGATGCTTCATCGGCAGGTTATTAATTAAAATTAATTGGGTTCGATTTAATTGGACAAAAATAAAAGTGCAGTCTAAATTGCAAGTTTTTATATGAGCTAAATTATCTAAATCTATTAATTGCTTTCCGTTGTTGCTGTCTTTTTTTTAAAAAAAATTTGCTGTGGTACAAATGTATCCGGTTACTGGTGGCGTTGAATGTAGTCACTCCACATTTCCAAACTGATCTTGCTCAATTGGCTTTTTTAACCAACTGCCAAGGTCCTCTCGTTTGAATGCAGAAAACAGCTCCTGCTTTGCCGTCTGTAAAGAATAATAAGTATATGGTGGAAACTTTATATAAATAAACAAAGATGACCAACCTGGTAATCCTTGACATCCGCCTTTGTTTCTCCGTAGTCCTTGATTACCTTTCGATTTGGCATGCCGGGCAAGTTTTTCATCAAAAATCCATATTTATCAAAGAAAGCTTGTTTTGTAATCCTTGATACCTGACCACCAATTGTTCGCCCGGTTAGCGAATTTACCACTTCTAATTCCGTATCACCGATGGTCCAATTTATTCCGAAGTTGGGAGCTTTAGCCTGATTACGTGGTTCCGCAGAAGTAACCAGAGCCAGACGAGGCTTGTTTAAATGATACGGAGGTGGTAGACCTTGTATAGATTTCTCAATTCGTCCACACACTGCGCGATACATGTGCTCTGGATGTAGCAGACTTCCCAATACAATGGAATGCAGGTACACTGGCTCGATAATGGAAGACAGTAGCGAACCCTGAATACCCACAATGTTCCAGCGCGCAATTTTATCTGAACAGGACATCGTAAGCAGACGCTGGCCCTGTAAGTACGCAACTTAATGAAGGTCAGTTACATTCTTCAAACCAATACTTACCTGCAGTACGCCATCCCAGGTTTGTATGCCATCGCTGCTTTTTACAGGTATGGTACCTTCGCCCGATTCGATTTTCGTTCGCAATTGCCCGCGCGCTTTTCTATTCGTTAGTAGTGAGTAATGTGTATGTTCCCAGTGTATGGGTTATGTCACGGGAGTCAACAAATTCAGTATATCAACATATACAACGTTTATGTGAAAGTCCAAAAGCAGTTAGTTGCATGTTTTATGGGCAAGCCGAGAAATGACAAAAGAGTAAATTATAATTATAAATCCTGATTGTCTGGATAGTACATGGCACCACAAAAAATATTCTTAGGTAACAAACAACAATAAGTGCTTTCTATCTCTTGACACGAAAAGTACTTTGTTAAGTGATATTATTTTAATCTATATTTACATTTTTATTTATGTATTTATGCACCTGCAAACTTTAATATTTTACGCATATGTAGTCAACCTTCTCTAAATCAGACTTTTTTTTATAACTGGAATATCAAGAGCGTTAAGAAACCATATTCTATACAGTATTGTCTTCATAACTCAAACTGAAAATGTCCACAGGTCACACACAAACACTGGGCGCTTTAAGTTTAAGTTTGCATACAATAGAGAGAGGCAGGAACAGATGACCCATTTTGTAAACTCACAGCAGTCGCTCTGTAGTCGTTTCAGTTGCCCTCTTTTCAGTCAGTTTAACAAAGACTAAAGGAAAACTTATTACAAACTACAATTACAAAAAAATTGGTAATATATGGTAATTATTTTGTTACAAATGTATTCCCAAAATATTTTTTTAGGGGCTTTAACAGTACAGAGCAGAATATAGGTAAATAATGAAATTAAACATTCGCATTTAAGACTTTTTGCTTTAAATTCTGAAACTAACGGTTATGTGCAATGTCCGTTCTGTTGTCTATACGTTTGAAAAGAAATTTTTTTGACGCACTTGCAGCTAGAAACTTAAATCATCAAATATATAGTCCATTATGTCTGCATCCGACATGACTTGAAGCATCTTTATGAAACTATGCTGACGCATTTCTATCGCACGAAATGGATATGTCGGTTAAGTCGGAGAATTACGTCAAATTACAGGCATAACTCATGGTGCAATAATTAGTTCTTGTTCAACAAAATATATTAGCGCTATTACTATCCTTCAAATTTTACAAATAATTTTTAACATCGAAATTTTGTGTTAACATTTAAACTTAGAAATGCGCAGGTGACCCCTAACCTGCAAAGCTACGTAATCTTCGGGATGCCGAAGAAATCAGATCTTTCTTATTTTTTTAGATTTAGTAATAGAAATATTTAGATATTTGTTGTACGAACCTATTTGGATGCTTATCAACACCAGTGTCGTTTTCGTGAGGACTAAATATCCGTGCATCCCCACATGGTGCTGTATTTATATACAAATGGAAATGTACCCCGGATTTTAGTTTATAAGGGTATTGCCCGTCTGTATTCCTCACGAAAATCGACTGATATGCTGTTGCTATAATTCAGAAAAGAGTAAATTAGAATAACAAAGTATATATATAAATAAAAGTTAGGATTTTGCAGCTTCAGTTTGATGCTGGTAGCGCTCTAAGAATATATTGAGTTTAAGGTTTATTTCCATATACATATATATATATATGTACATATGATTACACATACATATATATACACATATACATATATAGCTTTTGAGATATTTTTATTTGTTCTTATTATCTAAGATTAAAAATCTGAATACGAATAAATTTCACAGGAACAAAGTCTTTCAAAATTACTTTACGGACAAAAATAATATATTTTGAATTGCTAGCTAATATTGAGCTTCAGAGTAGCATCCGTCCCAAAATTTACATTTCATTAAGATATAAATAAGGAATGTTAGGTTATACTCATATGGTGAAAAATACAACTACATAAAAATAATAATCAATTTAGTACTAAACGTGACGACTTTGTGTAGTTTTTACTGAAATCCGAAAAATGTAAAGTTAATACCTTCGAAAATGTAAGGCTAAGTAATTAATATTAAATGTACTGGATTAATATACATATGCAAAGACAAGTTCATTCAAGTTTGCGCATTATCTTTTTAACGATCCTTATATTTAACATGTGAGTTTTTGTATTAATCTATTAAAAATATGTCCTTATATTAACCAGAAAACTTTTTATATGCACTTTTTATATGCACACTATACGATTTCAATGCAAGCAATGTCCCTAAATAAGAAAATCATACAAGTATGAACGATTTAGTTGAAAGTGCACTGATGGGTGATATCCTGTACCCAGGTTCGATATTCTGCACAAAAAAAATGACACCGTGTATAATTACAAACCAATTTTAGCGTAGGAAGTTCATAATTTTACATAACAAAGTAAAACTATATTTTACCATGGGAAAAATTTGTTGATTTTTCGAATTTCATTCAATCATTTTCTCTTTTTCCCATATTCTTAGGTTCGTAGAACTCAATTATATATCAACATATATTATTTTAAGCTATAAGAAGCTTAAAATTAATTTTACATAATTTGTATTATAGCTATACCGTGATATATGCATAATAAGCAATTTTGACATTCAAAAATGTGTTTAATTATGGTATTATTTGAAGCCATAGGTAGATTAACTTATATTTGACATAATTTCTTTTATAACTATACCGTGATATATGCTTAATAAGCAATTTTGACATTCAAAAATGTATTTAAGTATGCTGCTAATAAAATGATGAAGTTAGAGAGAAACTACTTAGATGCATGCTATTTTCACAGCACAGTTAAGCTAGCTGTACACATTTGTAAAGATATGCCTATAAATCAAACATATTAAACTTTGTTTAGAGAACTTTAAGCATATATATATTTATATATATATATACATATATATATATTTAAAATAGTAATATATACAGAATAACCTACGCTTAAAGAAAAATAATATTATATTAAACCATACCCTGATTACACTGGAGATCAAGTTGTGCATATAAATATTTTAGGAGGCAACGTCTGGACACTATCTCAGCATGTGAATCATTAAGCACAGCCCCATTTACACTCATGTGTTCACCGCTGACACACTTCGTGCCCGTCGAAACTGAAATAACCTGAAAGGATGCCATATTTGGGTAAGGTATTAGAGGTATAATTTCAATACTTACTTTGGCTTCGCAAAAATTCATGTTGTCTGTCATAACTATGCCTGCCAGTACTTTTCGCCGTGAGTACGCTTCCTGACCTTTGATAACTTCCATGAATTTTTCCAACACTAACCGTCCGATAGTATCCGCGTGTATTTGAGGTAATTCCATTGACGACGATTTATCATCAATAGGTAACGGCGCGTTCTTCTGCGGTGCCATCATTGGACTATAGGATATATTGCATAGCGAGGCAAGCGCTGCCTTAGCGGCTGCATTTTTTGCTAACTTCTTGGAGGGACCTAAATAGCTTTAATTTGTAATGCAATGATCCCAAAAATTTGAACAGTAATACCCACCAGTACCATCAAACTTTTTATCATTGATAGTGACGGTCATTTTAAAGCGACAGTTGTTTTGAGCGCCGTCAATATTTATACACTCGAAATTAACGTCATTAAATAGCTCGTATAACAACATAACAGGGCCCTTATCTGGTACTTTTTTCTGTCCATCGACTGAAATCGCGCTTTTTGAGGCATCTAGAAATTTAAATAAATAAAATTGTTTCTGTTTTATTGTATATTCGTGTTGTTCACAAGTCCTAACTTAAGACATTTAATCTAAGTAAACATGTACATTAATAACAGAGTTTAATTTACTTCGAAATTAATAAGGGTATTGGCTTTTAAAAAAAAAACAAAAAAAGGTACTCGAAACTCAAAGATAATTTAATGTGTCAGCTGTAAACCTATATTCAATCATTATTATTCATTTTACCATTCTTATACAAATTATAAAAAAAATTTTGCAATTTTTTTTTAACTGAAAAAAATGTTTTAGTAATTTTTTAACTGGATATTTCATGCGTAAAAAATGTGCAAGTGGATCACAAAAGCATTTACATTAGGAGGAACATGTTTTTTAGGGGCAATTTCTTTACAACTTGTGGACTTTAACATTAAAGTCCCTTTTTACAAAGAACTTAAGTAACGTAAGCACATACATGAAAAGACTGTCACTTTGCATTGAGCCGCAAACACAACTCTACAACTGCATAAAGTAAAATTACTAAATAAATATAAATAAATTAACGCAAAAAAAAAAACACATAAATCTAATACTTGCTGTGGCTCATGCAAATGATTTGGTGGGCGCAACGTGGGTTGTTCAAGGTAAGGTTGGACTTGTTTTCACGCAACATCAACTCCACAAGCTCGACTACTTTTTCGTTGCACACGTTTTCAATACCATTTTCCAGATGTTCATCACTGGTAAAGTCCAAGTTGCCTGCTGGCTTCAGGGGTGATAAGACTGCACCGTCTTTAAATTGTATGAAACTGCGTAACGCTGTGGCTGCAGCTTCAATACGCGCTACCTTTTTACTGCGCCCTTGACCCATGTACTTTTGCCCATCGACCTGTAAGTAAACAGCGATTGTCAATGTAGGGAGAGCCTAGGTTATACCCAACTATATCTATCACTAGGTTTTTCCGTGTTAACTAACACTTTCAAAATGCGAATGGTAACCGATTTTTATTAAAATTTGGGAATGAAGTTATCGACCAATATACCCTTTCACTAAGTTCAATGTATAAAGTATAAAGGTAGTTTACCTTATGAAATTATTTTTGAAAAGTATGTGTACGATTTTGCCGAGAGCAGAAAATCGTATGCTGCATATAGCGCACAGATACAATAAATAAATATGCACCCTAGCCATGAATTAATAAACCGATGGTACCGCATGCAGTGCCGTAAACAAGATAATATTAAGACATGGTATCTGTAAGCGCAAAGATATCTTGTGATTGTTTCGTTCAACTTTTAAATAGAATAACGACACTTTGTTATTGGTACATTAACATGCAAAAACATATTTCAGCATACCCACAGAATTTGAACTTCAAGAGGCATATTTATATACTTGGAATTTCGCGTTGAAAATATGGACTAACCGAGATTGTTCTCCCTACAAAATCTCCCACTTAACTGGACAAAGCGAAACTTTTAACATAGTTGTCCGCTTATAAGCATTTGCACTAACCTCAACGGAGATCGTAAATAACGGTGCGTGCACCGGGCCAGTCTGTGATTCTAATTTATATATCAGTCCTTGCCGCAATTCATTAAGCATTGCTACTGTATTCTTCGGTTGTGGTACATGCTCTTTACATAATTTCTTTTTTGGTGATACTATAGGAAAGAAAAAATAAAAGCATTGATATTATAATAAACTTGCGATTTCGTTAATTTTTAGTGTAAATAAATTAAATTTACTTTACTCACCAGCATATTGCGGCATATCATAGCGCCGTTTTTGGGGCGATTTCCGATTATAACCGTTCATATTTTCCTCCGTTGATGAATTCACCACCTATGTGTTTGAAAAATAGGTAGTGTACATTTTTAAAATTATTTATACATAAATAAAAGACAGATTCCACTATTTGAGAGAAAAAAGCATTACCACTCAACAGAGACAATAAAAATGCCGTTTACAGAGTTTCATATTGCACATAAACATTACAACACTGATATGGTCATGATTGATCGATTAAAAAACCCCATACATATCCTATTCATACCACTACATTAACACATATACTCAAGAAAATACACATCGATTAACATATATAACCATAGATACGTTTGTAAAAATTCTTATATATATCGAACTTGAGCTTACAATTCACTTTTCGGTACTCACTTTATATTGCGACAGGGGTAACGCAAAACTTCGTTTAAAAGCAATCCGTTGAAAGTTGGAATATGCGCACATGTTGCGTCTCTGATAGCATATTGCAGATTTGGCAAAATTAATACCACGGTAATGCGTTTTATAACACATACCTTTAGCATTATAACATTCAGAAGACATATGTTTTTGTACAACAACAGCGATGGGTAAATTAAGTAGAAGAACCGACAAAAAAACGTCTTATTCGGTTGAGAGTGAGAACTCAACTGACTACAATTAAAATAAAAATGCACAAAAACCAATTGAAGCACATCAAAAATATTTGAGAAGTGTTAACACACATATGCACATATGCTCTAAGAATTTTTATGTATACCAGCAAGCGCGCAGCTTACCAGGCCAAATGATTTAAAGTGCACTTTAGCATAAACCGTACAGCAATTGCTGATGCTTAACGGTTGATAAAACATTAAGAGTGCCAACAAAAAATATTTGAAAGCTAATTAACAGTGTACCGAGGTCCGGAGAAACTTTAGACAGCGACCAGGAAACAGCCCTAGCGAAATATTTTTTAAATTCAGATTCTTTAAAGGTCTTAGTCATAGGCCCGGGTTAATCTGCTTATATCTTAATTTTATTACGAATTTAAAATACTATTATGTTTATGTGCAATTTAAGAAAAAATTCTTTCTTTGTTTTTTTGTTTTACTGCTGGCTTTGAACTGATTATTAACATTTGTGAAGTTATAGTGTATCAGGTTATGTGAAATGTGTGCCTGCGTCTATCTTGACCGATTGATCCTATGGTATATACAAATCCGCTTCGGCTCGAGATTGAAATCGAAGTTTGAAAAAGGTATCTTTAAGATAAACTAATTCAGATAATAGATTTAAGCAAGTGTGGGCGGACGGATGATTATAAATATATATACTACCGACCGCTAAGGTCGGATACGTCTCATTCAATGTGTTAAAAAAAAAAAAAAAAACTAAATTACTTAAATATATATACAATCACCTAATTTAAGATTTGACAAAAAAAAAAACAAAATAGACAATCAAAGAAAAGAACAGCTGAACGGACCGAATAGGAAAGGGCTACAGCTTTATAAGACCAAGAGAAAATTTACATTGAACATTTTTTTGTTATGCTACGATGCATTTCAACTGCACATCCAAGCACCTGCACACCAAGTGTCAACCGAGAGACAGCCGTCTGCTCGTCTAAATGACTTAACAATAAGTTTATACTAAATTAGACAACAAATACAGTAGACCAATGCACCTGTCTATTTAGATCTTGTGCAAAGAGTATTTCACAAAATGCGAAAAGGGCTAGCGCCTTAACAGTGGGTTAAACTATTAACCAAACCACAAGTACTGCAAAACGTTAAAACTGCTGCGAACGAACGATTCAAACGATTCCATGATGATCCTACTACTAAACTAGAATTAAACATATTTTAATACATTTGAACAAGGTGTACCTACATATAATTCGGATTATAAAAACAACAAGAAAATGTATCTCCGAATTACATTTATTTACAGGCCAAAGCCTAGCTGCCCACTTTTAAATTTCATAATAAATTTACCGGAACTTTTGATGCTTTCTATGCTTAAAATGTTACATTAGTTTAATTTCGATAATTTCATACCACTATTAAGAACACTTGAATTTAATTGTAATGTTTCCAAAGGCAGTGAAGTCACATACGGGTCAACCGTTCAATGTAAGAGAATCTTTAGTGGTTTCTCTCTTGCCTGAGTGCTGCATTTGGCATAGTGTCACTTCAATGACATTTAAATGGCAACGCGGAAAGCCTGCGCAAAATTAACTTATTTAAATGAGCGTACAATCTAAATACATATGTATAAATAAAACAAAATAAATATGCAGATATGTTCTTACAACATTTTACAGATAAATTGAAATAAACTTAATCTCCATTTTAGTGTTAAGATTAACCCCAGCTAACAGAGGCAGATATTATCTTTTTTAGCTCTGAATTGAAAGGTATTGATATTATGTCGGCACTTTACATATTAGCACATACATAAATCTTATTTGTTGAATACATAATCCAAGTTCACAATAATATTTTAAAATATACACAATTCTTCAACGACTTAGACAAATCATTTTGTATATGCAAACAAAAATAATCTTCAAATCGAAAACTTAAAAAAAAGGCAAACGCAGACGGAACACAGGAAAATTCTACTGTCTTTGACATGTGTGCATTGCTGAAGGTTATTTAAACTTGACCAAATATGTGAGAAAAACAATGTAAGTTTCGTTGAAAAACAATAACTATGTCAAATGTGTACAATATTATCGAAACACACACGGATAAACAACACAACACATTATAATTTATTTGTATTATTTATTTGTGCACATCTAGCATTACTAATTTGGTTTTATTCACACGCTTAGGCTAAAAGTATTGATTTTCAAATGTTGTTTTGAACCTGATTAGCTTTTATTTTACATTTATAACATCATCAAGTAAGACGGCCCTGCATTTACAATCAAAAAAATGCGCATTTTAACACAGGTTTATTAAATGATTTTACAATAATAGCATAAGCGTAGTAATGGATTTAATATATATATATATATAATACGTCCAATGACTTTAGCGTCTACTTACATGAAGCACAGTATTATTGGCACTGTACGGCATGACTTTTCCAATTGGAATTGCACGTACTTTGATGGTTTGTATTTTATAAAGTAATTTTAACTGTAACTTTGTATTACTGCGAGTGAGCTCGACTACGATGTACACTGAACCCAGCTGTTAAATAAATTATATTTGTTATTTGCAAATTTCCATTAAAAAAGTTTTGCACCTAAGCAGGCTGCAAGTCCACTCATTTCTATTAACAAGCATAGGCACTGAAACGTAAAAAAAAAACGAATGCAGCGCATAATTCACAAGCCCACACTGATATTCGCTGGCTTACGGCAAACGCGCGCATAAACATGCATACAAATATACGAAAACGCAATCGTAAGTAACGGAGTTCTGCCGCTCGCGTCGATTGACATGCCATCTCTTTCTCATACATGCGCTCGCACATTTATGCATACAGAAAATGCTTGAGCTGCTAGTAGAACTGAGATAAATATAAGTTTATATCTTTTACCATAATTTTATATTTCTTATCTGTTTGACTCATAATATGCATATATCGATGGAGCTCTAATTATTGATTTTTACATCACTTTTTTGTTTTCTTTTTCCATGTTACTATGAATTGCACTTGACAAATAAATGTCAAAAAAAAATAAAATATCACAAACCTAAAGCACAAGCAATGCAACTTTCTGTTTTTGCCGCGGAGTGCATCAAACTAAATCACAATGCAAATCTTTTGAAGCTGTTTCATTCGAAACGTGACAGTCTGATATACAGGAGGCAACACCGATTTAAGTTAGTCTCCACTTCTTGTTTTCGGCTTAATGGTGATATATAACACATTTAGGGATGGCTAAAAAGTATGTATCGGTAATTTGTTAATTTCACAATGATATCGATATTTCGGTTTACAACATGGTATCGAAGACAGCAGGGTGCGCAGTCGAGAGTTAACATGGCACTATATTGCGCATCTATGTCACAAAAACCCTTTGCTATTGTGCTCGTTTTTTACGTTAAAGCAGCTAAATCAATAACAGAGCTCCCAAATGCGCGAATATGTGCATGTTAATGTAAAAATCATTTATGCCGATAATCTTGAGTTAGTTATTTCTGATGAAATTATGTTAAATTTCCCTCAATGCATCCATACATCTATAAATATGTTAAAAAGTATCAAAATGTATATATCAATAATTTGTTAATTTCATAATGATATCGATACTTGGGTTTACAACATGGTATCGAATTAAATACAGCAGGGTGCGCTGTCGAGAGTTAACATGGCGCATTTATGTCACAAAAACCTTATGCTATTGTGCTCTATTTTTATGTTAAAAGCAGCTTAACCGTAACAGAGCTCCCAAATGCGCAAATATGTGCATGTTAATGTAAAAATCATATATGCCGATAATCTTGAGTTAGTTATTTCTGATGAAATGATGTTAGATTTCCTTCTCTTCTGACTGAGCATGCGATATTTTTCGAATATCAATCAAAATTCAGCGCACAATTTTGTGCAAATGTAAAAAAATACAGATAGAAGCATATTCGGCGGTAATTTGTTAATTTCATTATGATATCGATACAACATGGTATCGAATTAAAGACAGCAGGGTGCGCAGTCGAGAGTAATCATGGCGCTATAATGCGCATCTATATCACAAAAACCCTATGCTATTGTGCTGCAAGTCCACTCATTCCTCTTAGCAAGCACAGGCGCTAAAGTGTAAACAAAAAATGCGGAGCATATTTTTTATTCAGAAGCCCCAACTGATCTAACTAACTTGCTGGCGGCAAACGCATGCATATCGAAATTAATCCATAATTAAAAACAGAGGCAGTTATCAATAAAAAAAAAAATAAATCAAACTGGATCTGCTCCGGATATAGGTGAACCTAAATTCCAAATTGCAGTCTTTACTTTTTATAATCTCTTAGATCTGCGTTTATACCAACAGCCGGACAGACGGACATGGCTATATCGACTCGACTGTTGATCAAGAATATATATACTTTATGGGGCCGGAGAGACAAAACCATTATACCCTTTTTACCATTCTTAATGGGTCCAGGATATAACAATTAATCGCAGGATAAATGATACGAAATATGTTATTAAAAACTGGCAAACTCACTTAGTATAAAGCCCGTTTTTTATTTCTAAATGGTGCATTAATATTTTAATCAAGTATGTCAAGACACAAATATATTTGTAATTTGTACAGTTTGTTGTAATTTGCTGAAACCTCACGTGGCATTAAGAATAAAAAAAAAAAAAAGTTTTAAACAAATTTAAATTATAAATGACATTTGAATAAATTGCAACAAAACAAAAATACACAAGCCATCATATATATCTTTGTAATTTTATACGTAACTTTAGTGTGTAAGAACAAAGTGAAAACTTTTAAGTGTAAGGGTAGCGCACACGAGAGAACAGCGTTGCCTTTCTCACTAGAGCCCGAGCGGAGAGAGACAACGTTGCAGCAGCATCTATGTATTATGCGGAAGTATTTACTAAAGAGTACGTCAACGCAGGCAGGTCGATAGAAATTTCCACACATATGTATAAGTGAGAATACTCACATATATACAGTATGTTTTTGTTATATAGCGCAGCCTGCAGTATGTAAACAGTTGTTTTAACCATACACTATTGATAAAAGTTTTCAAAAATATTGACTTCTTTCCATTTCAGTATGTGGATATATATATAATAATGATACTATTTATTATATGCAGAACCGATTATCCAAACCATTTGTTTAAATAAATAAAACAGAAACATTTGCACATGCAAAGAAAGAAACTATCTTTGTATACATGTATTTATTACGACGGCGATCAACGTTATTCATGTAAATATATATGTGGCTAACTTGGACATATCGTTCCTTTCATAAAGTACGCTTCTTTCACTGCACGCACAAATTTACATACAAGCACATTTGTATATACATAATCACCGAAACTTACATATTCATCTATATACATGTGCATCAATGTACTAAATTGGTTTTTGTTTTGTGTTGCTACTGCCTACCTTACTTGGTATTTCGATGGAGCTCTAATTATTGATTTTTACATCACTTTTTTGTTTTCTTTTTCCATGTTACTATGAACTGCACTCGCCAAATAAATGACAAAAAAAAATATCACAAACCTAAAGCACAAGCAATGCAACTTTTCTGTTTTTGCCGCGGAGTGCATCGAACTAAATCACAATGCAAATCTTTTGAATCTGCTTCTTTCGAAACGTGAGAGTCTGATATACAAGAGGCCACACCGATTTAATCTCCACTTCTTGTTTTCGGCTTAATGGTGATATTTAACACATTCAAGGACGGCTAAAAAGTATCAAAATGTATGTATCGGTAATTTGTTAATTTTTCGATGATTTCGATACTTGGGTTTACAACTGGTATCGAATTAAAGATAGCAAGGGGCGCAGTGGAGAGTTAACATGGCGCTATATTGCGCATCTATGTCACAAAAACCCTATGCTATTGTGCTCTATCTTTACGTTAAAAGCAGCTAAATCAATAACAGAGCTCCCAAATGCGCAAATATGTGCATGTTAATGTAAAAATCATTTATGCCGATAATCTTGAGTTAGTTATTTCTGATGATATAATGTTAAATTTCCCTCAATGCATCCATACATCTATAAATATGTTAAAAAGTATCAAAATGTATATATCAATAATTTGTTAATTTCATGATATCGATACTAGGGTTTACAACATGGTATCGAATTAAAGACAGCAGGGTGCGCTGTCGAGAGTTAACATGGCGCTATATGGCGCATTTATGTCACAAAAACCTTATGCTATTGTGCTCTATTTTTACGTTAAAAGCAGCTTAACCGTAACAGAGCTACTAAATGCGCAAATATGTGCATGTTAATGTAAAAATCTTATATATGTTATTGTAAAAATATATATATATATGATAACAGTTACGTGTACTTAGATGAAAATTTTAAAGGCAAAGGGTTCTAATTAATACATTATGTAAGTAAATAGTCGCGTGCATATGAGAAAAAGGAATGGCGTAATAAAGAACGCGAGCGTCTGTATATGTGCGTTTCCCGTATATGTTCCCCGTTACCACAATTGCGTTTGCATGTAAAATTTGGATTATCAGTTTGGGCGTTTTTCAGTGCCAGTGCCTGTCATAAAAAATGAGAGACGATCTAGGTATACTTACGTTTGCAAGACTCTTAAAGGGATATTCGGCAATATTAGAATCTATGGAAACGAGTTATTGTAGTTGAACTCGCTGGACTACCACAATCTTAATTTTTTTATCTGTTAATCTTTTCTCAGATGTGTATTTAGTGTTCTATACAGACGCACAGCAAATGCTCGCTCACTGTTAATACCACATAGAGGTGTTAAATATTGGCTACTTAGTGGTTAATGCGAAACAATAGCAAACAAAGGAGTGATTTTAATGTTATGGGTCGGGGCACAAGCGTTAATGTTATGTTATGCATCTTTAACCGCAAGCAGCATGATTATATTTATATGATTATGCAAATACCACAATTTATTTAATTCGATGTACTTCGCGTTGATGTATTAAATTATTGCGTCACACAAATTCGAGTCATATGTGGAGAAGAGAATTAGTGCTGGAGACACATTAATGCTTCCCAGCAACGATATTTTTAAGATTATTTGGGAATGTCATCGATGTATCGATTAATTTATAGCAATTTTTAAAAGTTGTATACATTGTATGTATGTTAAGCAAATGTATACCTCAATAATAAAATTATAATCAAATAAATAATTTAAATGGCAGCCGTTTTTAAACACAAACATATGTTAAATCTTTTAAATATTCTTTACAATGTAACAGTCTTTTTTTTACAACAGTCGCTCATCAGGTTTTACCCCAATGGCCGGTTTATTAAAATCGTCTTATTACATATTTGTAATTACAACAATACAATTTTATTTATTGTATTATATACAACAGGCACTTAACATTAGACAGCCTTTTGAATACAAAAAATTAACATTCATATATATCACATTATAATAATCTGGCAACTCCTTGATTGCCATTATCACAATTTATCAATCTGGCAGCCATGATTTTTTTTACTTTCTGTGGTCATGGCAGACACACAAAAATGAGTCAATAGTGCAAGATATAAGATATATAAATAATTTAACGCCAAATTAACAGCTAGTAGTGGCGAAACTTAGATTAAGTTTTAAGGTGGTACGCAATGCAAAAATAATTGTTTCTATTAACTATCTTCTTAGAATATAACTATTAAAAATTTATCTTTTTTCTTAACAAATTACTAATTTAATAACAATAAAATTTTGGTTTGATTGATTATAAAATGGGCTTTTGATAATTGAGACATTTTTAAATGCTCCCATTTAAATTTGCGCTTAAATTGTGCGCCAAACTGAGCGCTGCTATTGGCAACAGCGTCTGTTCTGTTGACTCGCACTGATTATTCCCAACAGCGTTCGTTCGATGACTCGCACTGTTAAGAGTTATCAGTAAGCAAAAGCTTTTATGTGATCGCTGAGCCGCCGCCATACGACTGCGCAGACGCTTATCGATAAATAAAAAGCATCGGGCATCAACAACAAAAGCCAACTTCAGCCCGTGCAACAAACTGCATTATTTGCAGTAACATAAAAATATAAAGTATAAAAATATGATGCCGAGGATCCCCTCAATGCCCTCGGCATCGTCCAAAGGCAACTCAGCAGCAGCGCAATTCGGCAGCTGCTCGATGACGGAGGCGTTGTGGATCCGGGCGCGGCCCAAGGAGGCGGCAACATCGGTGCGCACAACAGCAGGTTGGCGAGGATGGACCAGGAGGCCCACTGACGGGTGGAATCGCCGGTGCAGACGGCTTGGACTGCCCCACAAGAAAGGCTCGCTGTTCAGTGGCCTACAGTAAGCCGGATTTGGTAAGCTTTGCAGTTGCATCAGGCACAACAGTGGTGAACACAGCGCCTGCCGTGCCCGATGCAACCGCAATCACCTGGTTTTTGTCCAGTCTGTGGCCACTTTATTAATTGCTATCTTCTGTTAGGTCGATGATTTCGAGGATCCTGTCAATGACCCCGGGAGCGTCCACAGTTGGCTCGGAAGCAACGGCATCAGGCAGCCGATCACTGGCTGGAACGTTTCGGGACGCGGGCACAGTCCAAGAAGGCGGGACAATAGTAGGCGGAAGTGGCGAGAGCGCTGACGCGGTCAGAACCGATTGGATGGCTGGGCCGTCTGCTGAGTGGAGTGCTGCCTCCGCCCGTGCACTCTCCAATTGGTCCAGGAAGCTTCTTTCAAGCTCCAGCCGCTGTTGTTGTTTTAATAAAGACGCTGGGCTTAATATAGCCAGTACCCCTGTAACAAGCTCGTTTGATTGGCTGGGTTCGTTGTCCCTCTCAAGCTCCAGCCGCTGCTGTTGCTTTAGTTGCTGCTGACGCCGTTCTTCGCGGATTCCCTCAATGCGGGCCTGTTCACGCCTACGCATGTCATCGCGGCGCTTTATCTTGGCAAGTCTTTCCTCGCGATCCCGCGCCTTTTGGACTTCGTGCGGGTGTGGGGGCGATGGAGGAGGTCGTAAGTTTGGAGGAACGCATCTATCAATCATCACAAGGTACCGAGGGCGAGAAAGGCGCTGCGGTACATATGGATCAGCTGCTAGTTTCCTTGCTTCGATGTTACAATGCGTTTGCAGCCTTTTTACAAACTTTATGCAAGTGTCATTGTAAACACTTTCAACCGTAGGGACTTCCAAGTCCGTGTGCAATGTACCGTTCCTCACGTACCATGGAGCATTTGTGATTTGTCTCAACGTTTTGTTTTGTTCCGTTTGGATCCTTTCAAACTGTATTTGGCTTAGCAACGGGCCCCAAACTGCCATGGAGTACCTCCAGATCGGTGCCACCAGTTGCTTATAAATTAGAAGCTTTGTTTTTAACGGCAAATGGCTGTTATTGTTTAGGAGCCAATGCAGTTTTTTCGCTCTTGCTCGTAGCTTAGTGACAATTAAAGTGGCGTGCGATTGGAGTGACAGTTTGGTGTCAAGACGAACGCCTAGGTATGTATGGGCTGTCTTCGTTTGAAGTCTGCATCCAGCCAATATTGGAGACAAGCTTGTATCAATATGCTTGAGGGTGTGTATGACGTGCGCTGTTTTTGTTGTGTTGACGTTTACACACCATTTTTTAGCCCAGTTTGTAAATGCGTCTAGGTGAGTATTCATCCTATCAATGGCAGTTTCCAATTTCAGGTGGGCGCTCATAATAACCGTGTCGTCCGCATACGTGGCAAGTAGCATGTGTCCAGAAAGGAAGCTTGCTGGCAATGGCATATCAGCTGTGAAGATATTGTATAGGACTGGGCCCAATACGCTGCCTTGAGGCACACCCGCCGAGACTTTTTTGCAGCTTGAGCGCACGCCGCCACTGCATTCAACAATAAAACTTCTGTCTGTGAGGTAGTTTCGTAACATTCTGTAGTATACCTCAGGGAGCAGATGTTTCAGTTTGAAAAAGAGCCCGTCATGCCATACACGGTCAAAAGCCTCTTGTATGTCGAGGTAGACAGCTGAGCAAGATCTGTTGTTCTCAAATGCTTTTAGAAGGAACTGTGTAACTCTGCCAAGTTGTTGGTCTGCAGCGTGCTCTTTTCTAAAGCCAAACTGATGTTTTGGGATGGCTTCTGCAAAGATTTCATTTAAGATTGTTGTATAAAATACAGAAATGCTCGTCATATCAAACAGTTCGATTCTAAACGCTGTCTCATCGTGTCCCTATACGTGTTTCATTCATTTTTTGGTTCTTCAAGCCGGTTTTCGAAACTAATCGTCGAATCTGTGTGAATAGTTCTACACTAATCGTAGTCTATTTAATTTGAACTTCGCGTCGGCTTCTGAGTTCGAAATTAAAATCGAAATGGAAAATATAGTCTGCACCAAACGTAGTGAAAATATTATTAACAACCTTCATCGAGACAAGATATACTCTCGTTTAGGCAAGAAGTACCAAAGGTACCTCAGTTCTACGGTAATGCCAAGGATTGGCCTAACTTTTATTGCCTATTTACATAACTGAGGAGATATCAGCGACACCATAAAACTAAACCATTTAAGATCGTGCCTGAAAGCAAATGCAGCGACAATGGTGAATCACTTACTGATTGGCCCAGCTGCAAACTACAAAGAGACATGGAATCTAATTTGTAAGCGGTACGAAAATAATCGGAAAATTTTCGCTGACCGACTGAACAGTTTATTGGAATTGGAACCATTAAGATGTGACTCCGAGGAAAAAATCCGCAGATTTTTAGATCAAGCAACCGAAATTATTTACATCATATAGGAAAAATCAAAGATTGACGATGCTGCAGATCCTGCAAATCCTTCTTCGGCAATTTTCTACGGAGGCTCTGCAGCAATACGAGCAACACGTTAAGACAAAAAACAGAGAAATCTAATCACTGGAAGACGTATTGGAATTCATCAACCAACTTTACAATGCGGTGGATTGTGTGTAATGGTCGGTGCTCTGAAGCTTTGATTATGTTTACATCGCAAACTTTTGGGTGCGATGTAAAAGTAGATCTGGATAGGCAATGATTTTTTTCGTCGTGCACGAAGGGAAAAATCGTTGCATACTTTTGGCAGCTATCAAAACGCCGTGGGAAGCAAGCCCTGCTCAAGGTGAAAGCTTTACTGCGGATAAGCGCTGAATAGTTCCTGAAGGCAAGTGCTTGCCCCCACAGACGTATATAAGCCCAGATCCGCTCTGAGAAGCTCTTCTTTTCTATTCGCTTGGGTCATGATGCACGTCAAAGTAAAAGTGCAGATCGCCCCTGAAAAATTTGATTAATCAAAGAAAATAAAAAAAAATAATTCCGCAATATACCCCATCGTTGATGGTTGAAAAGTCAGCGTAAAAGATGCCCAAGATCAAGCAAATGGAGAAAAATAATTTAAAAATAACCAAGTTTAAACTATAACCACCACCGAAAAGCGAAAAAAAAAACAAAAAGAAAAAAAACCAAACCAAGACCGCACGTGTTCAATGGAGCACCATAATCGCCCCCTCATCACCAACGTGTACCGGCGCAGTGCAGACGTCTTTTCGTTATCCTAATCGAATTTTTATGTTTACATATATATATAAGTGATCTGCATTTTAATTTTTTTTTTACTTTTTTTGAAATATAAAACTTGTTAAACAAACCTCCACGAAAATTTGGCAAGTGTGGTAAAGTGTTGTTGAAAAAAAAAAATAAAAAAAATTAGAAAATGTAAAAAAAATTATTACAAAAATTATTAACATTTGATGTTCGTACCCCATCAAATTGTATGGGAAAAAGTTTGTTTAAAGAAGTTCCTAAAAGTATATTTACTTATTTATTTTTGTTGTGAATATTTAGTTCTGCAATGAGAAAAAAACCAAAAGAGAAAATAAGAAGAAAAACAAAGAGAAAAAAACAAGAAAGGAGACATAATTAAATTACATATACATATACATTTGCTTTAGTAATGTTTTCCCCACATTTTAAGGAATACGATTTTTTTAAATCTTTTAAGGTTGTGTTAAACGTAGAACCATTTAATGCTGCCTAAGAGTATTCAATAAAAAGAGGAATGATCAATATAAGAAACCCAATTGTAAATTATTAAAACACGTATGCTACGAACAATTTTATTGCATAGTGTAGCCGAAGCAGAGAACTCAGATACAGATTGGGGCCAGATATTTTAGGCCAAAGAAACCTGTAACTAATAACTCGCACAATTAAAACCAAAACTATGGTCAATGCACTGTGCGAGCGGAAACCGGGATTTGTAGCGGGGTAGCTCATGCCGGGAGGTGGGGTGGGTTGTTGCTACCATCCTGATATTCCTTCTGATCATAATTTTATTTATTTAGAGTCCCTTTTATTGGAGTTTAACTCCGAAACAAGCAATTTTTGATTATAATAAATCTTACTAAAGATGCGAGAAGCGCGACAGCTTCGTTGGTGTCGGTTAGGGGTATCGGGGTGCTAGCTGTTGTTTGCCCCGATAAAGCGCTCTATACCCTCCCAGCCAATTGGACTTCCTGCGCTACCGAGTGAAATCGGAAAGTCCCCAAAAGCAACCTCGTTGTTCAACTTAAGCCGTCATTTCGGCCAGTAGGAAATAATAACTCAATTTACGTTTCCATATTTCTAAATGATAATAATTATGCAAAAATTTCAGTTTTCTGTACATTCATCTTTACACGATAATTATATAAAAAAATACTGTACTATTTCTTCGTGAAAGTTGTCTATTTTAATTTCGTAACAATTTTTCTCATTAGACTTGTGGAATTTTTACAATGTTTTTTTTTCTTGCATACTCATAGGCAGCATTTACTTATACTACAATTAACATAACTAATGATTATTATTTTATATTTATTTTTTTTTTCTTGCAGGCAGCATTTAATTATATTCCACTTAAATTGACTAACAGATGCAAGTGAGTAAAGTTCATTAACTTCTATATATTCGTTAATTCTTTTATAGAAATTTATATATATTTTATTTTATGTATTTATTTATTTAATTATCTTTTATCTTTTTACGGGGTGATCAACATGTACAAGAAAAAAAACTTAATACCTCAAATATTTGCATTAGAATGTTACTGAAGGTAACTTTTATTCATTCATTATTTCTTTCTTTATTACTTATTCTTCCTTCCTTTCTATTTAAGATTGATGTGGATCTTTGCTTTTTGCACAATTAAAGAAAATAAATAAATTATCACTTACGTGGGCAGCCTTTCGACGTAGAGGGTGTCTTGCACAAACCTTAAATTTTTTTTTTTTCCATTGGACAATTCATTTAAATTTTCGATATAATGCATGCCCAACAGAAAAAACCCTTAGCCCTAAATGGTTCAAATTTAACTTGAACAAGAAAAAAAGTAACAATAAAAAATAACGGAAAAAAAACAAAGGTAATTTATTTTAGGACCTTTTCACAAGACATTTTTTTCCTTCATACACCTTGGTACCAACATCAAATGTTCTTTCAAAAAAAAAAACTAGTTTTGGAAGTCAAATAGACATTTCTAGTATTTAAATATTAATACAACAGTATGTTGATAAAACTTGTTTTTCAGAAGGATGAATTTTTAAAAAAATTATTAACTATATAAACTTAAGAAAAATGAATACGTAAACTGACTTCTTATTTCCTACTGGCCGAATTGTTAGCTTAAGTGAGCAACGGAATTTCTTTTGGGTACTTTCCGATTTAATTATGCAGCGCCGGAAGTCCAATTGGATGGGTGGGTAAGGAGCGCTTTATCGGGGCAAACAACAGCTATCACCCCGATACCATTAACCAACCCCAACGAAGCTGTCGCGCTTCTCGCATCTTCAGTTAGGTATATTATAACCAGACATTGCTTGCTTCCGAGTTAGACTACAAATAAAAAGGGACTCTAAATAAATAAAATTATGATCAGAAAGGAATATCAGGATGGTAGCAACAGAGGAGAGAGTGTAAACTGTCTCAAATTTTGAGAACTGGAAAAAGCCGATGAGACTAAAGAAAATCATCATTACGAAAATCACTATCGGAAGACGACTTCAGTGGATAAGGATGGACGAGTTATATATATTTCATACCAATTTTGAATTGGGAGATTCTCGTAGGCAAGCAGTAGCAAGATTGATGCAAATGGAGATAAAACTCAAAAAGAATTAAATACTCTTTAATGACTACAACGCCTGCAGCTCGGACACATGGTGCCAGTATACAGCACAGGCTAAGTCGTGTACTATCTACAGAACCAAGCGGAAATTAGGAAATTCAGCCTCACCACAAAACTAAGGGTGTTTTTGGTGCATCAGCAAAGACCACAAGTGGGCTCAGCTTAAATTACGTATGTCTATCTATCCCAAAATTCAAAGGGATATTTTTGAGATTCTATCCAGCTGGCGCATGTGGCGATATGTACTAACAGCAGATGTAGAAAGTATCAGTACATAGTTTGGAGAGAAAATCAAAGAATTTAAATTGACGACTGTAACGTATGGAACATCAGCAGCACCATATTTTGCAGTGAGATCATTGCATCATCTGTAAGATTTATATTGCAAAATTGACGAAATATAATCAAGAGATTTAAATGTTTAAATAAAGAAAATTGTTCAAGTATGAACATGAGACGCTGCATAGCTGAGCTGTTATGTATAAAGACAGAATGTTAATTCAAATGTAAAAGGAAACTTGCCAAGACCAATTTGGCAAATTCAACAGAAAGTGAGCTGATACATAGTATGTGTGCGATTCAAGAAACGATGACATCAATGTACGATTTCATGTTCGAATCTGAAGAAAGTTACGATCTCTTCAGCGAAGGTAAAAATGTAATAGGGAAAATTGTTGCAGAGCTGTCGTATCTACCAAGTTCATCGAGACGGGACACTGTCCTACAAGAGTATTGGGATCAGACAGGAGCACACTCAAACTAAGGGTAAGGAGCTGGATGAAAGTTTCGCCCATACCCAAATATTAGAGCAGACCAAGCCGCGTCTAGAAATGACACCTGAGACAACGCGCAAGGAGCTCAGGAAGGCTCGTCGAGAGCTACAGCATCGCGACAAGGAGCGCGGAAAAAGCTACAACAAGATAAAGGAGCTCGAGTGTCACCTAAACAAGGAGTATGGAGAGCGAGCACAGCTGCTGCGCGAAAAATATGAATTGGAACGCAGACTTAACTCAATGGAGATTCGAAATCGTGTGGACAGTAATGCCGAAGAGGCACTGAGCCAAATCTGCGTAGCGATTTGGAAGAAAGCAAGGCACTTCTGAAGGATGCACAAACGCAGCTGGAGCGATACAAGGCGGATACACCTGGCAAGGCACAAATTGGACAGTTACGTCATCAGCTCAAAAATGCTGAGACTGCACGCACTCTAGCTCGCCAGACCGCAGAGGCGGAGTTTGCCGAGGTGCAGACCATGCTTGAGAAGTCGCATGTGGCTCACAACGATGCTGAGAAACGTGCATTTGCGGCGCAAAGCGATCGCGCCGTACTGCAGGCTCAGATCGAGGAGAACAAAGACGAGCTGAGCGAGCTGATGAAGAAGTACATTAAGTAATTAATATTACGTTTTGCCCCCCCGGAGAATGTTCAAGTATGAACATGAGACGCTGCATAGCTGAGCTGTTATGTATAAACATCACATTCGTAGAAGAATAAACCTCACATGGAGTCGTCAGACAAATGCTGCAAAGCTCAGCTATTAAGTATAAACATCACATGGAGTCGCCCTACAAGCAACTCCGTTAATATAAACAAATATAACATGAGGTCACCCTGCAAACGCTGCAAAGCTCAGCTAGTTTAAGAATAAACATCACATAGAGTCGCCCTACAAGCGACTCCGATAATATAAACAAACATAACATGCGGTCGCCTTACAAGCGGCTTCATATGTACTTAGGTTTAAGATTTTTGTATTAAATAAAGAAATGCTCATCAGAGCAATCAGTTCGATTTCATTGTATAATTTATTTATTTATTATAAAAATGCTTTTAACTACAGACATCTGTTTATTTTTTTTTTTTTCTCTGTTATTGTTACAGTTTAATTTCTAATATTCATTTTTCATTTATAGTGTACTATTATTAATATCCCTATTGTTTAACCTCTTTCTACGGTTAGTGTATTGAAATATTAGACGATCCAGTTTTCTCTCATATGATACAAAGTAGTGACAAGCACAATTATCAACTCCACCTCTAGCATCATTTGTGGACCATGAGCACACCGTCAAGTGCTTTCCATATTTTGATTGAATTAGATGATAGTTTTCATACTCCATGAAAAGTTTGCGATAATCCTCCAACAGTTTGGAATGCTCAGGAAATAGCACATCCTCAAACTCCTTGAGAAAATCATCAATTTTCGAAATTAGACCCATTCTGTTGTGTATTCTTCAAAAGCAGAAATGCAACTAAAGAATTATTTTACTTTATTCAATATAGTTATTCGTTCTAGGTGTCACTTAAATTTAACTCTATAGTAAAATCTAGTATAACTCATGCATTTCTTATAACACGTTAAATAGTTGTTATTTCCACAAAATCCTTGAATGTCGACATCTACTTGATTCTCCATTAAATTGATTTAAACAATACGTTGGACTAATCCTGTTAATGGTGAATACTCAACTACTTTAGTGTTTTTAATACTTGCACTATCAAACTCACGTTTTTCAACGTTTTCCATCGTCTTTCCATAGACTGCATTATTAAGTAATTTAAAAAAGTCATTTTCGAAATTATTTTTGGCTTGTGTTCTATAAAAAGTGTTTAATTCAATATACTTTTTAAGCCAAGGAGACTGTTTGAATTCTAAAATGTTATGAATTTTTGTTAATTTTAACCCATTGTTCAGGCATTGCTGGAGATTTCTATAATGTATAGGATACTTTGACTTAGACCTTAGGTCAGCAACAAGTTTTTGTACTTTTGCCTCCGAATTAGGCTTTTGGTTTGATGGGCAAAATGGTAGGTCATTATGGTAATCATGAATTGAGTCTGGGTATAAAAGATCTACCTCAAGAATGTAACCAATCTCTGAATTTTCGGTGATTGATGTAAGATTAAATGAATTGACTTCATCCTCATTCATCCATCTAAAACCCGAATAAGGGAGATGCTGAAACATAGCCCAACCATATAAATTGTTAGCATCTAAGTACATCAGAAATTCTGAAGGCTTAGTGCTATCGAAGGTCTACATATACATATGATTGGCTTTTAAACAGCGCTTGCAGCACTGAACCAAGCCACCACGAATACCAGTTTGAATAAACCTATACATATCTATGTCTGTTAATAGTTCGAGTTCTATTTTCGTGGTCTTTAGCATTGCAGCCCATGAGTTTTTCACATTGACTATGGCTTTTTTGGTTCTTAAGCCTTTAGGCGTTTCAATAAAGCTTGAAACTTTTAATGGAGTATATTTATTTATGTTTATCTCCAGCCTTAAAATGCTTGTCATTGTCCATCCGCTGTCCTTTTCCTGGAATTCCTCCATTTTTGTGCATGTAATGGCTGAGTGATCTTTTAAAAACTTTTCCAGATCACTTGATGCTGTTAAAATACACATATTTGAGCTCAGCAAAGAGCTCTTGGTTAATTTTGCAGTCTGTGTGCGTGGCTAAGACATTTTTTATAAGTGGGAGCACTTCTTTAGCTGCCTCACTAAGAAACTCTGCTGGTTCTAGTATATTAGCTTGCGTGTTTTCATACGCAAATGTGGAGATCCTGTTCTTAAAGCCACTCGAAATGACTTTCATCTGGTTATTCTCAGGTGTAAACACACGCATCTTGTTTGAATTGGCTCGAAGATGAGCGCTCCATTTTAATGAATCTACTTGGTCTTTGCATGCTGTGCAGACCTTGTACTTGGAGTTGGCCATATTGATATTCGATCCAAAATCAGTTGACATGTACGTTGTATTGGTGAAGTAATTGGGGTGGCTCGGACCTTGAGCCGAGCTACTCCGGGTGATGTACTGAAAGCCGGTGGAGTTCGCGGAGTTCATGGAGTTCGCGGAGTTGTTCTTTTCGAAAGACATGTTTTTAATATTGCTTATTTTTTTTTTCACTTTTGAAACACAAAAGGAAGAAGTTGTCGAATGAAGAGTTCGAAAACTACTAAAATATAAGAAATCATAGGATCTTAGCTAGCAAAACCTATATGAAATTAATATATGAATTGATAGCCAATCAGTGATCATGTTCCCATTTGGAGTACTGCACACTCACACACACAATGTATCAGCAAAAGGTCATTAAACCCAATCCTCATACCCGAAATCATTTACATACATTCTTGTGCTCGTCTTGTGCACAATCTCAATCATGCCGTGGCCGATCCCTGGGAGTGAAGCAGCTTGTGTGGATCCAGAGGACACTAATGACTTGCTGGAACTGCTCGATCCACTGGACTTTCTGCCTAGAGAAAAGCGGAAATTTGAGGATGAGGAAGAGGAGGAACAGCGCGCTAAAAAAAGCCTAAAATAGCTGAGATGATGTTGAAGTGATTGATATCACAGAGGATGATAGCGAAGTGATTGATATCACAGAGGAGGGTCAGAGGATGGAATCCACCTCCGACGAGCCCATCATCGAGGAATGGGACATAAAAAAAATTTTTTATGCAGACGATGCATTTGAAAAAAATATTGATATTTATTTGATTGAAAATATTTAGATATAACAACTAAATTTAAATAAAAAATATATATATATACATATTACATATAAAGATCTTGTGTTGTTTTTTTTTTTCTTATGATTGCCCCAAGCATACGTTCGGATGCCATCTTCTCTTATTTTTCTCTTATCATCTAAAGTGCTTAAAGTTGTTTTTCTTACTTTATGCGTATACAAGTTATGAATCTTAGATCTAAACATTAGCATACTATCACTAAATGTCTTATTTTCAAATAGACATTCCTTATAGCTATTTATATTTAGCTTATCTAGTGCAGATTTTTTTACGCCTTTAGATTTTTTAATGCACCCACCTCCCTCAACAGACAATGAATACAGTTTAGCTCTAAGGCCAACAAACTCTAACATTCTCTTACCACAATTTTCATCCTTCATCATACCTAAGTCTTTCTTGCTGCACCTCTTAATTCCATATTTTTTTGCTAACTCTAATGGATACTCGGAAGTATCAAAATGCATCTCTATGTCATCCGCAATATCACTATAGAAATCTTTAGTCCCAATAGAATACATAAATGAGTCTGTATCCATATAGTTTAATGAGACTTTTTCTTGGAACTTTGGCTTCATATAATTGTAATGGAAATCATACATTTGCCATTTTTATAGTCCCAAAACAACAAAACCTAAGTACATGGGCTTGTCATAAACATAAAGCACACGATTAATTTGAATCGCATACATATCTTCAGAAAATTGCGCAGAACTATGGAAACTGGCCTTTGCAATCAGGGCAGGAGCACCCAACCTATTGCGATTTGTAGTTTCCCACGATGTAACCAGCTTGATGTCTTTACGTTTTTCAACGTTTTCCATCGTCTTTCCATAGACTGCATTATTAAGTAATTTAAAAATGTCTTTTTCGAAATTATTTTTGGCTTGTGTTCTATAAAAAGTGTTTAATTCAATATACTTTTTAAGCCAAGGAGACTGTTTAAATTCTAAAATGTTATGAATTTTTGTTAATTTTAACCCATTGTTCAGGCATTGCTGGAGATTTCTATAATTGATACTTTGACTTAGACTTTAGGTCAGCAACAAGTTTATGTACTTTTGCCTCCGAATTAGGCTTTTGGTTTGATGGGCAAAATGGTAGGTCATTATGGTAATCATGAATTGAGTCTGGGTATAAAAGATCTACCTCAAGAATGTAACCATTCTCTGAATTTTCGGTGATAGATGTAAGATTAAATGAATTGACTTCATCTTCATTCATCCATCTAAAACCCGAATAAGGGAGATGCAGAAACATAGCCCAACCATATAAATTGTTAGCATCTAAGTACATCAGAAATTCTGAAGGCTTAGTGCTATCGAAGGTCTCCATATACATATGATTGGCCTTTGAACAGCGCTTGCAGCACTGAACCAAGCCACCACGAATACCAGTTTGAATAAACCTATACATATCTATGTCTGTTAATAGTTCGAGTTCTATTTTCGTGGTCTTTAGCATTGCATCCCATGAGTTTTTCACATTGACTATGGCTTTTTTGGTTCTTAAGCCTTTAGGCGTTTCAATAAAGCTTGAAACTTTAAATGTAGTATATTTATTTATGTTTATCTTGTGTGAATTGGCTAGAAGATGAGCGCTCCACTTTAATGAATCTACTTGGACTTTGAATGCTGTGCAGACCTTGTACTTGGAGTTGGCCATAGTGATATTCGATCCAAAATCAGTTGACATGTACGTTGTATTGGTGAAGTAATTGGGGTGGCTCCGGGCCACCGTAAAGATTGGTGAGGAAGAACTCTTGGAGATTCTAAAGAACAATCTTCTACCGGTCCATCGTCACAAACTATTGTTCGAAGAAGTTGAATCTGTAGGCCATCTCCGAAGGTTGGTACAGATGAACGAACATTTAATAAATGAGTTGCGTACCACGCCCTCAGAAATACCCAAACCGAAACTACCGGGTAACCGACAGCACGTATATGCCATGGAGGAAGTAGTACCCGAGGAGGAATCCAGCTCGGAAAATGACCCAGTTGCTGAAGTAGCCGCTCTACGTCAAGCAGGTCCAAAGGTCAAGTGTTGGAACTGTGAGGGAATGGGACATTTTTGGGAAGACTGCTTGGCCGAACGAAGAGTATTCTGCTATGGATGTGGAGCTCCGAATGTGTATAAGCCACAGTGCCCAACGTGTATACGTCGCTTATCGGAAAACCGCCAGAAGGGGGCAACCAAAAACAGTCGGTTGTCCCTGTCGTAAGCACATACCCAATATTACCTATACCGTGTATAGGTGACAGTTTTGAAGGTCGAGATCTGATTACTATGCCAGAATTTAAGAAAATAAAATCGCATGTACAGACAGCGGACGGCAAGAGTCAGGACGTAATAGGTATTCTTAACATTGTTATGACCTATAAGGGCCAACAACGGCCTATGAAACTGTTTGTTATTGTCTTGGCCGAACAAAACTTATACAACATCATATTGAAATTGCAGAAGCCAGACCTGTGAAACAAAGATTTTATCCGGTCAGTCCTGCAGTGGAAAAACTTGTCTTCGCTGAAATAGATCGCATGTTGGAATAAGGAGTCATCGAGCCTTCAACGAGCGCTTGGAGTTCACCTATGAGGATGGTCGTTAAACCAAATAAAGTTCGTCTTTGTCTAGACGCAAGAAAACTCAATGACGTCACCAAAAAAGTTGCTCATCCCTTACCCAGCATTGATGGAATCTTTTCCCGACTGCCCCGTGCTATTTTAATTACAAAGCTTGATTTATAAGATGCTTATTGGCAAATTGAGTTGAGCGAGGAATCAAAGCCCCTTACCGCGTTCACTGTCCCTGGAAGACCTTTATATCAATTTAAGGTAATGCCGTTCGGACTGTGTAATGCTCCGTCCACGATGTGTAGACTTATGGACGGTCTGATGCCACCCGATCTTCGCAATTCCGTGTTCGGTTATTTGGATGATCTTTGCGTAGTGTCCGAGGACTTTGAATCTCATCTAACGATCCTTGTTCGACTCACTGAACAGTTCAAACGTGCAAACTTGACGTTGAACCTAGAAAAAAGTCACTTTTGTGTAACTAGCATTAATTACCTAGGTTACATAATTGGCAATCAAGGCATATGTACTGATCCCGATAAGATCGCATGTATTCAAAATTGGCCTCCGCCTAGAAATTTGAAACAAGTACGAGGGTTTTTAGGTGTTTGTGGTTGGTACCGACGTTTCATTCAAAATTTTTCCGATCTCACTTGCCCCATCACAGAAACTTTATCAAGAAGTAGTTTGTATGGACAGAGAATGCTCAAGAAGCTATGGAAAAACTAAAAGTTATCCTGACATCGGCTCCAGTATTACAGAATCGCGATTTTGAGAAGAAATTCTTTTTGCACTGTGATGCCAGCAACTTTGGTGTCGGAGCTGTGCTCGTTCAACTTTCGGAGAAAGGTGATGAAAAACCAATTGCATTTATGTCAAGAAAATTATCCCGATCTCAGCGTAACTACAGTGTTACCGAAAGAGAATGCTAAGCCGTAATACTGGCAATAGAAAAGTTTCGTTGTTACCTTGAAATGCAAGAATTTGAAGTGGTTACAGACCATTCGAGCCTCTTATGGCTAAAACGGCAACAAAATGTATCTGGTCGTTTGGCTCGGTGGATTTTTCGCTTGCAGCAATATAAGTTTTCGTTTTCTCACCGAAAAGGCAAGGATCATTGTGTTCCTGATGCGTTATCTCGTCTCTCAGAAGAGGAAATTGCATGAATAGGAATTGGACCTATTATTGACTTTGAAGATGAGGCCTTTAACGCTTCCGAGTATGTAAAATTAATTGCTGATTTTGAACAAAATCAATCGTCTTTTCTAGACATACAAATTGTCGACAAGCGTCTGTATAAACGCGTCGAGCACGCGTCAGGTGATCCCGAACAAGAAAAACGGTCCTGGAAATTATGGGTGCCTGTTCAATTGCGCTCTAGTGTACTCAGCCAAGCTCATGATAGCCTAGTGTCTTCACATGGGGGCATTCAGAAGACGTTGGAGAGGATCCGCCGAAATTTATTTTGGCCTGGTCTTGCTGCTGACGTACGCGATTACGTACGTAATTGTGATGTTTGTAAAGCAACAAAAGCTCCAAACTACACTCTTCGTCCTCCTATGGGAGATCATTGTCCATTAGATCGACCCTTTCAACGGTTGTTCATCGATTTGCTAGGTCCGTATCCGCTTAGCAAACAAGGACACATTGGTTTATTGATGGTCCTCGATCACTTTAGCAAATTTCATTGGGTGTGCCCTCTTAAGAAATTTACCACAGTAAAAATACAGGAATTTCTTAGTGATCACATTTTTAATTGCTATGGTGTCCCCGAAACAATTATCAGTGATAATGGTTCGCAATTTAAGGCAAGTACCTTCAATGCATTTCTAACCAAACTGGGTATCAAACACGTATATACCGCTCTTTATTCACCACAGAGCAATGCAGCCGAGCGAGTGAATCGTTCATTTCTAGCTGCCGTTCGGTCTTATATTAAACAGGATCATCGCGAATGGGATATGCATTTGTCCGGAGTATCATGTGCATTGAGATCTGACCTTCACCAGTCTTTGGGGTGCTCACCTTTTAAGGTATTGTTTGGGTTAAACATGATAACACATGGTCAAGACTATAAGCTGTTACGGAAATTAGATATACTCGGAGAACCATCGCTCGGATAACTTGGCCATACTGCGGCACGATATAAAAACGAATATACTAAAAGCATACGATCGTAATGCTGTCCAATATAATCTTCGTTCGAAGCCAGTCTCGTTCCGGGAAAACCAGGAAGTGTTTCGCCGAAACTTTACGTTAAGCAACTTTGCGAAGAACTTCAACGCAAAATTAGCCCCAAAATTTGTAAGGTGTCGGGTAAAAAAGAAACTGGGAAATTGCTTCTATTTATTAGAAGATTTACAATAACATTAAGTAGGCACCTTCCATGCTAAGGATATTAAAGCCTGATTCCCGCTAATCATTACGTATATTGGTGTAAGATTATCGGGTGGTGTAATGTTCGGTGCTCCAAAGCTTTGATTATGTTTACATCGCAGACTTTTGGGCGCGATGTAAAAGTAGATCTGGGTAGGCAATAATTTTTTTGTCGTACACGAACGAAAAAATCGTTGCATACTTTTGTCAGCTATCAAGACGCTGTGGGAAGCAAGCCCTGCTCGAGGTGAAAGCTTTACTGCGGATAAGCGGTGGATAATTCCCGAAGGCGAGAGCTTGCCGCCACAGACGTATAAAAGCCCAGATCCGCTCTGAGAAGCCCTGTTTTGTCTAATCGAGTTGCTCGGGTCATGATGCACGTCAACGCACCAGTGCAGATTGCCGGTAATAAATTTTCGTTACCACGTGCATCGAAAGTCCCAACGTTTAACTAACCTATCAGCCTCATGACGGCTACAAAATAAATAAAATAATAGAAAAAACACAAAAAAAAAACCCTCAATTCATCGCGGACGTTTTATTACCACTCCAGTGAACAATTGAAAAAAATAAAAAAATAAATAACGTTAAAAATTTGAAGAAAAGAAAAAAAACGTACACGTGTTTTTCTAACCAGAAAAATAATTCCGCAACAAACCCCATCTTTGATGGTAACCAATTCGGCATAAAAGCAATAAAAAAAAAGAAAAAAATCTGAAGACCCAATAATAATTTACAATATCCCAAAATTTATAAGAACCACCACCGAAACAAAAAAAAAAAAAAAAAAACCCACCCAAGACCGCATTTGTGAGACGATCCGCACGGGGCCAATGGAGCACCAGCATCACCTCCCCTATCACCACCATCACCAGCATCACCGCCGCAGACATCGCATCGTTCTATTAAGCTAATTTTTTTTCTATATTTAATTAATCTATAGTTAATTTTTTTTTGTTCCAATATGAACGGGTAGCAAGTGTGGTAAAGTGGTGTTAAAAGAAAAAAAAATAAATAAAAATCGAAACTGAAAAAAAAATATTTTATAGTTGGCAAAAATTAATAACATTTGATGTTCGGAGCACATCAAAATGTATGAAAAAAAAAATTGTCTCAAACCATTCCTGAAAGTATGTTAACTTTGTTTTTTTTTTGTACATGTTTTTTTTTGTTGAAATTTTGTGCTGCATAAGTAGTGGCAATTCAATGAAATCCTTAAAAAAAAATAACCCAAATTTATTATATATATTCATGTGTTGCATGAATTGAAATGCAAAACCCTCGACGTCGAAAGGCCTTTCTTCGCTGGATGTGCACGTAAGTGGTAATTTTTTTTTATTCCCCTTTATTTATGCAGAAAGCCAAGAGCAACGGGGAGTTCAAGTAAAAGGGGAACAGGCAAAGAAAAAAAGGGAATGAATAAAAGTTACCTTAAGTAACTTTCTAATGAAAATATATGAAGTATTACGTTTTTTTTTTTCATACATGTTGATCACCCCATAAACCTCTCCTAAAAATATAATTTAAAGTATATATGAATTTCTATAAAAGAATTAAAGAATATATCGAAGTTAATGAACTTTACACACTTGCATCTGTTAGTCAATTTAATTGGAATAAATTTCAATGCTGCCTAAAAATAAATAAATAAATATAAAATAATAATCATTAGTTATTTTTAATATAGTATAAATAAATGCTGCCTATGAGTATGCAAGAAAAAAAAAACCATTGTAAAAATTCCACAAGTTTAACGAGAAAAATTGTAACGAAATTAAAATAGACCACTTTCATGAAGTATTAGTACAGTATTGTTTTTTATATAATTATCGTGTAAAGATGAATGTCCAGAAAACTGAACTTTTTGAATAATTAATATATTTAAGAAATATGAAAACGTAAATTGAGTTATTATTTCCTACTGGCCGAAATGATGGCTTAAGTTGAACAACGAGATTGCTTTTGGGGACTTTTCGATTTCACTCGGTAGCGCAGGAAGTCCAATTGGTTGGGAGGGTATAGAGCGCTTTATCGGGGCAAACAACAGCTAGCACCCCGATACCCCTAACCAACACCATCGAAGCTGTCGCGCTTCTCGCATTTTAATTAAGATTTATTGCTTGTGTCGGAGTCAAACTCCAATAAAAGGGACTCTAAATAAATAAAATTTTGATCGAAAGGAATATCAGGATTTAGCCCATTGTTCAGGCATTGCTGGAGATTTCTATAATGTATAGGATACTTTGACTTAGACCTTAGGTCAGCAACAAGTTTTTGTACTTTTGCCTCCGAATTAGGCTTTTGGTTTGATGGGCAAAATGGTAGGTCATATGGTAATCATGAATAAAGTCTGGGTATAAAAGATCTACCTCAAGAATGTAACCATTCTCTGAATTTTCAGTGATAGATGTAAGATTAAATGAATTGACTTCATCCTCATTCATCCTTCTAAAACCCGAATAAGGGAGATGCTGAAACATAGCCCAACCATATAAATTGTTAGCATCTAAGTACATCAGAAATTCTGAAGGCTTAGTGCTATCGAAGGTCTCCATATACATATGATTGGCTTTTGAACAGCGCTTGCAGCACTGAACCAAGCCACCACGAATACCAGTTTGAATAAACCTATACATATCTATGTCTGTTAATAGTTCGAGTTCTATTTTCGTGGTCTTTAGCATTGCAGCCCATGAGTTTTTCACATTGACTATGGCTTTTTTGGTTCTTAAGCCTTTAGGCGTTTCAATAAAGCTTGAAACTTTTAATGGAGTATACTTATTTATGTTTATCTCCAGCCTTAAAATGCTTGTCATTGTCCATCCGCTGTCCTTTTCCTGGAATTCTTCCATTTTTGTGCATGTAATGGCTGAGTGATCTTTTAAAAACTTTTCCAGATCACTTGATGCTGTTAAAATACACATATTTGAGCTCAGCAAAGAGCTCTTGGTTAATTTTGCAGTCTGTGTGCGTGGCTAAGACATTTTTTATAAGTGGGAGCACTTCTTTAGCTGCCTCACTAAGAAACTCTGCTGGTTCTAGTATATTAGCTTGCGTGTTTTCATACGCAAATGTGGAGATCCTGTTCTTAAAGCCACTCGAAATGACTTTCATCTGGTTATTCTCAGGTGTAAACACACGCATCTTGTTTGAATTGGCTCGAAGATGAGCGCTCCATTTTAATGAATCTACTTGGTCTTTGCATGCTGTGCAGACCTTGTACTTGGAGTTGGCCATGTTGATATTCGATCCAAAATCAGTTGACATGTACGTTGTATTGGTGAAGTAATTGGGGTGGCTCCGACCTTGAGCCGAGCTACTCCGGGTGATGTACTGAAAGCCGGTGGAGTTCGCGGAGTTCATGGAGTTCGCGGAGTTGTTCTTTTCAAAAGACATGTTTTTAATATTGCTTATTTTTTTCACTTTTGAAACACAAAAGGAAGAAGTTGTCGAATGAAGAGTTCGAAAACTACTAAAATATAAGAAATCATAGGATCTTAGCTAGCAAAGCCTATATGAAATTAATATATGAATTGATAGCCAATCAGTGATCATGTTCCCATTTGGAGTACTGCACACTCACACACACAATGTATCAGCAAAAGGTCATTAAACCCAATCCTCATACCCGAAATCATTTACATACATTCTTGTGCTCGTCTTGTGCACAATCTCAATCATGCCGTGGCCGATCCCTGGGAGTGAAGCAGCTTGTGTGGATCCAGAGGACACTAATGACTTGCTGGAACTGCTCGATCCACTGGACTTTCTGCCTAGAGAAAAGCGGAAATTTGAGGATGAGGAAGAGGAGGAACAGCGCGCTAAAAAAATCCTAAAATAGCTGAGATGATATTGAAGTGATTGATATCACAGAGGATGATAGCGAAGTGATTGATATCACAGAGGAGGGTCAGAGGATGGAACCCACCTCCGACGAGCCCATCATCGAGGAATGGGACATAAAAAAAATTTTTTATGCAGACGATGCATTTGAAAAAAATATTGATATTTATTTGATTGAAAATATTTAGATATAACAACTAAATTTAAATAAAAAATATATATATATACATATTACATATAAAGATCTTGTGTTGTTTTTTTTTTTCTTATGATTGCCCCAAGCATACGTTCGGATGCCATCTTCTCTTATTTTTCTCTTATCATCTAAAGTGCTTAAAGTTGTTTTTCTTACTTTATGCGTATACAAGTTATGTATCTTAGATCTAAACATTAGCATACTATCACTAAATGTCTTATTTTCAAATAGACATTCCTTATAGCTATTTATATTTAGCTTATCTAGTGCAGATTTTTTTACGCCTTTAGATTTTTTAATGCACCCACCTCCCTCAACAGACAATGAATACAGTTTAGCTCTAATGCCAACAAACTCTAACATTCTCTTACCACAATTTTCATCCATCATCATACCTAAGACTTTCTTGTTGCACCTCTTGATTCCATATTTTTTTGCTAACTCTAATGGATACTCGGAAGTATCAAAATGCATCTCTATGTCATCCGCAATATCACTATAGAAATCTTTAGTCCCAATACAATATATGAATGAGTCTGTATCCATATAGTTTAATGAGGCTTTTTCTTGGAACTTTGGCTTCATATAATTGTAATGGAAATCATACATTTGCCATTTTGATAGTTCCAAAACAACAAAACCTAAGTACATGGGCTTGTCATAAACATTAAGCACACGATTCATTTGAATCGCATACATATCTTCAGAAAATTGCGCAGAACTATGGAAACTGGCCTTTGCAATCAGGGCACGAGCATCCAACCTATTGCGATTTGTAGTTTCCCACGATGTAACCAGCTTGATGTCTTTCCGTTTTCCATCGTCTTTCCATAGACTGCATTATTAAGTAATTTAAAAATGTCTTTTTCGAAATTATTTTTGGCTTGTGTTCTATAAAAAGTGTTTTTAAGCCAAGAAGACTGTTTAAATTCTAAAATGTTATGAATTTTTGTTAATTTTAACCCATTGTTCAGGCATTGCTGGAGATTTCTATAATGGATACTTTGACTTAGACTTTAGGTCAGCAACAAGTTTATGTACTTTTGCCTCCGAATTAGGCTTTTGGTTTGATGGGCAAAATGGTAGGTCATATGGTAATCATGAATTGAGTCTGGGTATAAAAGATCTACCTCAAGAAAGTAACCATTCTCTGAATTTTCGGTGATAGATGTAAGATTAAATGAATTGACTTCATCTTCATTCATCCATCTAAAACCCGAATAAGGGAGATGCTGAGACATAGCCCAACCATATAAATTGTTAGCATCTAAGTACATCAGAAATTCTGAAGGCTTAGTGCTATCGAAGGTCTCCATATACATATGATTGGCTTTTGAATAGCGCTTGCAGCACTGAACCAAGCCACCAGGAATACCAGTTTGAATAAACCTATACATATCTGTAGGAATATGAACTATAAATTCATTTCCTAGGGTATGCTGAAAATTGTGTTGGGTATGCTACCGGTTCATGTACCAGTAACAAAGTGTCGCCGCAATCGGTATTTGTAACAAATTGGGCTAGAGATGTGAATACGCCAAGAGTTCTTTTTGTACTAGTTTATTCAATGAAAATGCGTGGTTTTTATACAAAATTCTTAAACCTAAATACACTGAAAGCCACTTGTAACGCGATCTTATGTTATGTTTCTTTATCTTAACGGAGTCGCTTGTAAGGCGAATCCTTGTGATGTTTATTCTTAAACTAGCTGTGTGTTGCAGAGTTTGTAAGGCGACTCCATGTGGTGTATTCTTAATCTAATGCAGCCACTTGAAGTTGACTTCGTGTGAGATTTTCTTATTTAACTGCAACCACTTGCACGTGCTATGTGACATTTTGACATAAAAATAGCTGAACAATGTTTGCATGCAACCATTGGGTCGGGTTCGTATTGATTCTGTGCGTTTGTCAGCAGCGTAACATTTTCTGCTTTGAAGAAATCAAACAATATCTATGTCTGTTAATAGTTCGAGTTCTATTTTCGTGGTCTTTAGCATTGCATCCCATGAGTTTTTCACATTGACTATGGCTTTTTTGGTTCTTAAGCCTTTAGGCGTTTCAATAAAGCTTGAAACTTTTAATGGAGTATATTTATTTATGTTTATCTCCAGCCTTAAAATGCTTGTCATTGTCCATCCGCTGTCCTTTTCCTGGAATTCTTCCATTTTTGTGCATATAATTTTTGAGTGATCTTTTAAAAACTTTTCCAGATCACTTGATGCTGTTAAAATACACATATTTGACTGATGTGACTTTATTGTCATTTCCATCTCGGCATTGGTGAATTTTATATACTCAGCAAAGAGCTCTAGGTTAATTTTGCAGGCTGTGTGCGTGGCTAAGACATTTTTTATAAGTGGGAGCACTTCCTTAGCTGCCTCACTCAGAAACTCTGCTGGTTCTAGTATATTAGTTTGCGTGTTTTCATACGCAAATGTGGAGATCCTGTTCTTAAAGCCACTCGAAATGACTTTCACCTAGTTATTCTCAGGTGTTAACACACGCATCTTGTGTGAATTGGCTCGAAGATGAGCGCTCCATTTTAATGAATCTGCTTGGACTTTGCATGCTGTGCAGACCTTGTACTTGGAGTTGGCCATAGTGATATTCGATCCAAAATCAGTTGACATGTACGTTGTATTGGTGAAGTAATTGGGGTGGCTCCGACCTTGAGCCGAGCTACTCCGGGTGATGTACTGAAAGCCGGTGGAGTTCGCGGAGTTCATGGAGTTCGCGGAGTTATTCTTTTCAAAAGACATGTTTTTAATATTGCTTATTTTTTTCACTTTTGAAACACAAAAGGAAGAAGTTGTCGAATGAAGAGTTCGAAAACTACTAAGATATAAGAAATCATAGGATATAATCTTAGCTAGCATAGCCTATATGAAATTATTATATGAATTGATAGCCAATCAGTGATCATGTTCCCATTTGGAGTACTGCACACTCACACACACAATGTATCAGCAAAAGGTCATTAAACCCAATCCTCATACCCGAAATCATTTGCATGCATACTTGTGCTCGTCTTGTGCACAATCTCAATCATGCCGTGGCCGATCCCTGGGAGTGAAGCAGCTTGTGTGGATCCAGAGGACACTAATGATTTGCTGGAACTGCTCGATCCACTGGACTTTCTGCCTAGAGAAAAGCGGAAATTTGAGGATGAGGAAGAGGAAGAGGAGGAACAGCGCGCTAAAAAAAGCCTAAAATAGCTGAGGATGATATTGAAGTGATTGATATCACAGAGGATGATAGCGAAGTGATTGATATCACAGAGGAGGGTCAGAGGATGGAACCCACCTCCGACGAGCCCATCATCGAGGAATGGGACATAAAAAAAATTTTTTATGCAGACGATGCATTTGAAAAAAATATTGATATTTATTTGATTGAAAATATTTAGATATAACAACTAAATTTAAATAAAATATATATATATATACATATTACATATAAAGATCTTGTGTTTTTTTTTTTTTTTCTTATGATGGCCCATTAGCATACTATCACTAAATGTCTTATTTTCAAATAGACATTCCTTATAGCTATTTATATTTAGCCTATCTAGTGCAGATTTTTTTACGCCTTTAGATTTTTTAATGCACCCACCTCCCTCAACAGACAATGAATACATTTTAGCTCTAGGGCCAACAAACTCTAACATTCTCTTACCACAATTTTCATCCATCATCATACCTAAGACTTTCTTGTTGCACCTCTTGATTCCATATTTTTTTGCTAACTCTAATGGATACTCGGAAGTATCAAAATGCATCTCTATGTCATCCGCAATATCACTATAGAAATCTTTAGTCCCAATACAATATATGAATGAGTCTGTATCCATATAGTTTAATGAGGCTTTTTCTTGGAACTTTGGCTTCATATAATTGTAATGGAAATCATACATTTGCCATTTTGATAGTTCCAAAACAACAAAACCTAAGTACATGGGCTTGTCATAAACATTAAGCACACGATTCATTTGAATCGCATACATATCTTCAGAAAATTGCGCAGAACTATGGAAACTGGCCTTTGCAATCAGGGCACGAGCATCCAACCTATTGCGATTTGTAGTTTCCCACGATGTAACCAGCTTGATGTCTTTACGTTTTCCATCGTCTTTCCATAGACTGCATTATTAAGTAATTTAAAAATGTCTTTTTCGAAATTATTTTTGGCTTGTGTTCTATAAAAAGTGTTTAATTCAATATACTTTTTAAGCCAAGGAGACTGTTTAAATTCTAAAATGTTATGAATTTTTGTTAATTTTAACCCATTGTTCAGGCATTGCTGGAGATTTCTATAATGGATACTTTGACTTAGACCTTAGGTCAGCAACAAGTTTTTGTACTTTTGCCTCCGAATTAGGCTTTTGGTTTGATGGGCAAAATGGTAGGTCATATGGTAATCATGAATTGAGTCTGGGTATAAAAGATCTACCTCAAGAATGTAACCATTCTCTGAATTTTCGGTGATAGATGTAAGATTAAATGAATTGACTTCATCTTCATTCATCCATCTAAAACCCGAATAAGGGAGATGCTGAGACATAGCCCAACCATATAAATTGTTAGCATCTAAGTACATCAGAAATTCTGAAGGCTAAGTGCTATCGAAGGTCTCCATATACATATGATTGGCTTTTGAATAGCGCTTGCAGCACTGAACCAAGCCACCACGAATACCAGTTTGAATAAACCTATACATATCTGTAGGAATATGAACTATAAATTCATTTCCTAGGGTATGCTGAAAATTGTGTTGGGTATGCTACCGGTTCATGTACCAGTAACAAAGTGTCGCCGCAATCGGTATTTGTAACAAATTGGGCTAGAGATGTGAATACGCCAAGAGTTCTTTTTGTACTAGTTTATTCAATGAAAATGCGTGGCTTATATACAAAATTCTTAAACCTAAATACACTGAAAGCCACTTGTAACGCGATCTTATGTTATGTTTCTTTATCTTAACGGAGTCGCTTGTAAGGCGAATCCTTGTGATGTTTATTCTTAAACTAGCTGTGTGTTGCAGAGTTTGTAAGGCGACTCCATGTGGTGTATTCTTAATCTAATGCAGCCACTTGAAGTTGACTTCGTGTGAGATTTTCTTACTTAACTGCAACCACTTGCACGTGCTATGTGACATTTTGACATAAAAATAGCTGAACAATGTTTGCATGCAACCATTGGGTCGGGTTCGTATTGATTCTGTGCGTTTGTCAGCAGCGTAACATTTTCTGCTTTGAAGAAATCATACAATATCTATGTCTGTTAATAGTTCGAGTTCCATTTTCGTGGTCTTAGGATTGCATCCCATGAGTTTTTCACATTGACTATGGCTTTTTTGGTTCTTAAGCCTTTAGGCGTTTCAATAAAGCTTGAAACTTTTAATGGAGTATATTTATTTATGTTTATCTCCAGCCTTAAAATGCTTGTCATTGTCCATCCGCTGTCCTTTTCCTGGAATTCTTCCATTTTTGTGCATATAATGTCTGAGTGATCTTTTAAAAACTTTTCCAGATCACTTGATGCTGTTAAAATACACATATTTGACTGATGTGACTTTATTGTCATTTCCATCTCGTCATTGGTGAATTTTATATACTCAGCAAAGAGCTCTAGGTTAATTTTGCAGGCTGTGTGCGTGGCTTAGACATTTCTTATAAGTAGGAGCACTTCTTTAGCTGCCTCACTAAGAAACTCTGCTGGTTCTAGTATATTAGTTTGCGTGTTTTCATACGCAAATGTAGAGATCCTGTTCTTAAAGCCACTCGAAATGACTTTCACCTGGTTATTCTCAGGTGTAAACACACGCATCTTGTGTAAATTGGCTCGAAGATGAGCGCTCCATTTTAATGAATCTACTTGGACTTTGCATGCTGTGCAGACCTTGTACTTGGAGTTGGCCATAGTGATATTCGATCCAAAATCAGTTGACATGTACGTTGTATTGGTGAAGTAATTGGGGTGGCTCCGACCTTGAGCCGAGCTACTCCGGGTGATGTACTGAAAGCCGGTGGAGTTCGCGGAGTTCATGGAGTTCGCGGAGTTGTTCTTTTCAAAAGACATGTTTTTAATATTGCTTATTTTTTTCACTTTTGAAACACAAAAGGAAGAGTTGTCGAATGAAGAGTTCGAAAACTACTAAGATATAAGAAATCATAGGATATAATCTTAGCTAGCATAGCCTATATGAAATTATTATATGAATTGATAGCCAATCAGTGATCATGTTCCCATTTGGAGTACTGCACACTCACACACACAATGTATCAGCAAAAGGTCATTAAACCCAATCCTCATACCCGAAATCATTTGCATGCATACTTGTGCTCGTCTTGTGCACAATCTCAATCATGCCGTGGCCGATCCCTGGGAGTGAAGCAGCTTGTGTGGATCCAGAGGACACTAATGATTTGCTGGAACTGCTCGATCCACTGGACTTTCTGCCTAGAGAAAAGCGGAAATTTGAGGATGAGGAAGAGGAAGAGGAGGAACAGCGCGCTAAAAAAAGCCTAAAATAGCTGAGGATGATATTGAAGTGATTGATATCACAGAGGATGATAGCGAAGTGATTGATATCACAGAGGAGGGTCAGAGGATGGAACCCACCTCCGACGAGCCCATCATCGAGGAATGGGACATAAAAAAAATTTTTTATGCAGACGATGCATTTGAAAAAAATATTGATATTTATTTGATTGAAAATATTTAGTTATAACAACTAAATTTAAATAAAATATATATATATATACATATTACATATAAAGATCTTGTGTTTTTTTTTTTTTCTTATGATGGCCCCAAGCATACGTTCGGATGCCATCTTCTCTTATCATCTAAAGTGCTTAAAGTTGTTTTTCTTACTTTATGCGTATACAAGTTATGTATCTTAGATCTAAACAGTAGCATACTATCACTAAATGTCTTATTTTCAAATAGACATTCCTTATAGCTATTTATATTTAGCCTATCTAGTGCAGATTTTTTTACGCCTTTAGATTTTTTAATGCACCCACCTCCCTCAACAGACAATGAATACATTTTAGCTCTAGGGCCAACAAACTCTAACATTCTCTTACCACAATTTTCATCCATCATCATACCTAAGACTTTCTTGTTGCACCTCTTGATTCCATATTTTTTTGCTAACTCTAATGGATACTCGGAAGTATCAAAATGCATCTCTATGTCATCCGCAATATCACTATAGAAATCTTTAGTCCCAATACAATATATGAATGAGTCTGTATCCATATAGTTTAATGAGGCTTTTTCTTGGAACTTTGGCTTCATATAATTGTAATGGAAATCATACATTTGCCATTTTGATAGTTCCAAAACAACAAAACCTAAGTACATGGGCTTGTCATAAACATTAAGCACACGATTCATTTGAATCGCATACATATCTTCAGAAAATTGCGCAGAACTATGGAAACTGGCCTTTGCAATCAGGGCACGAGCATCCAACCTATTGCGATTTGTAGTTTCCCACGATGTAACCAGCTTGATGTCTTTACGTTTTCCATCGTCTTTCCATAGACTGCATTATTAAGTAATTTAAAAATGTCTTTTTCGAAATTATTTTTGGCTTGTGTTCTATAAAAAGTGTTTAATTCAATATACTTTTTAAGCCAAGGAGACTGTTTAAATTCTAAAATGTTATGAATTTTTGTTAATTTTAACCCATTGTTCAGGCATTGCTGGAGATTTCTATAATGGATACTTTGACTTAGACCTTAGGTCAGCAACAAGTTTTTGTACTTTTGCCTCCGAATTAGGCTTTTGGTTTGATGGGCAAAATGGTAGGTCATATGGTAATCATGAATTGAGTCTGGGTATAAAAGATCTACCTCAAGAATGTAACCATTCTCTGAATTTTCGGTGATAGATGTAAGATTAAATGAATTGACTTCATCTTCATTCATCCATCTAAAACCCGAATAAGGGAGATGCTGAGACATAGCCCAACCATATAAATTGTTAGCATCTAAGTACATCAGAAATTCTGAAGGCTAAGTGCTATCGAAGGTCTCCATATACATATGATTGGCTTTTGAATAGCGCTTGCAGCACTGAACCAAGCCACCACGAATACCAGTTTGAATAAACCTATACATATCTGTAGGAATATGAACTATAAATTCATTTCCTAGGGTATGCTGAAAATTGTGTTGGGTATGCTACCGGTTCATGTACCAGTAACAAAGTGTCGCAGCAATCGGTATTTGTAACAAATTGGGCTAGAGATGTGAATACGCCAAGAGTTCTTTTTGTACTAGTTTATTCAATGAAAATGCGTGGCTTATATACAAAATTCTTAAACCTAAATACACTGAAAGCCACTTGTAACGCGACCTTATGTTATGTTTCTTTATCTTAACGGAGTCGCTTGTAAGGCGAATCCTTGTGATGTTTATTCTTAAACTAGCTGTGTGTTGCAGAGTTTGTAAGGCGACTCCATGTGGTGTATTCTTAATCTAATGCAGCCACTTGAAGTTGACTTCGTGTGAGATTTTCTTATTTAACTGCAACCACTTGCACGTGCTATGTGACATTTTGACATAAAAATAGCTGAACAATGTTTGCATGCAACCATTGGGTCGGGTTCGTATTGATTCTGTGCGTTTGTCAGCAGCGTAACATTTTCTGCTTTGAAGAAATCATACAATATCTATGTCTGTTAATAGTTCGAGTTCCATTTTCGTGGTCTTTAGCATTGCATCCCATGAGTTTTTCACATTGACTATGGCTTTTTTGGTTCTTAAGCCTTTAGGCGTTTCAATAAAGCTTGAAACTTTTAATGGAGTATATTTATTTATGTTTATCTCCAGCCTTAAAATGCTTGTCATTGTCCATCCGCTGTCCTTTTCCTGGAATTCTTCCATTTTTGTGCATATAATGTCTGAGTGATCTTTTAAAAACTTTTCCAGATCACTTGATGCTGTTAAAATACACATATTTGACTGATGTGACTTTATTGTCATTTCCATCTCGTCATTGGTGAATTTTATATACTCAGCAAAGAGCTCTAGGTTAATTTTGCAGGCTGTAAGCGTGGCTAAGACATTTTTTATAAGTAGGAGCACTTCTTTAGCTGCCTCACTAAGAAACTCTGCTGGTTCTAGTATATTAGTTTGCGTGTTTTCATACGCAAATGTAGAGATCCTGTTCTTAAAGCCACTCGAAATGACTTTCACCTGGTTATTCTCAGGTGTAAACACACGCATCTTGTGTGAATTGGCTCGAAGATGAGCGCTCCATTTTAATGAATCTACTTGGACTTTGCATGCTGTGCAGACCTTGTACTTGGAGTTGGCCATAGTGATATTCGATCCAAAATCAGTTGACATGTACGTTGTATTGGTGAAGTAATTGGGGTGGCTCCGACCTTGAGCCGAGCTACTCCGGGTGATGTACTGAAAGCCGGTGGAGTTCGCGGAGTTCATGGAGTTCGCGGAGTTGTTCTTTTCGAAAGACATGTTTTTAATATTGCTTATTTTTTTCACTTTTGAAACATAAAAGGAAGAAGTTGTCGAATAAAGAGTTCGAAAACTACTAAGATATAGAAATTATAGGATATAATCTTAGCTAACATAGCCTATATGAAATTATTATATGAATTGATAGCCAATCAGTGATCATGTTTCGATTTGGAGTACTGCACTCTCACACACACAATGTATCAGCAAAAGGTCATTAAACCCAATCCTCATACCCGAAATCATTTACATGCATACTTGTGCTCGTCTTGTGCACAATCTCAATCATGCCGTGGCCGATCCCTGGGAGTGAAGCAGCTTGTGTGGATCCAGAGGACACTTATGATTTGCTGGAACTGCTGGATCCGCTGGACTTTCTGCCTAGAGAAAAGCGGAAATTTGAGGATGAGGAAGAGGAAGAGGAGGAACAGCGCGCTAAAAAAAACCTAAAATAGCTGAGGATGATATTGAAGTGATTGATATCACAGAGGATGATAGCGAAGTGATTGATATCACAGAGGAGGGTCAGAGAATGGAACCTGTTGAGGTTAATTCCGTGGATTAAAGACTGCAGATTTAATATACGTGTTCTTTATTCAATGACGTTCACTTATCTACTCCGCTCTGCTCGTGGCGCGATTACTCTTCCTTAAGTGCGCTCACGATACATCGATATTACATCGATTGTTATAAGGGCTACCAGACTTACTAGTAGTTACATTTTGTGTTGCTTAGCATAACTTAATTTTAACACCTCTTCTCAACACAAATGTTCTTTAATAGAAATTTGTATCGACATACTTCATAACAATTTCATTATTTTCTACTAGTTCTCTTACAAAATGATATCTTATATCTATAAGTTTACTTCGTGCATGATACATATGATTTGTAGCCAATTGTTGTGCGCTAAGATTATCGCCATTGACACACAATGGTTGATCAGTATTAAAACAACCAATTTCTTTTATTTGCTTGCTATTTATGTTGTTGTTTATGTTGCCTTCAATATGCAATGTATATAAACGCTACTACATGGAACAAATCCATAATTTCTTAAAGCGTCATCCAGTTTCGCGTTCCATTCGCGTCCAGATTGTTTCAAACCGTAAATAGCCTTTTGAAGTTTAGCAACTCGGCTTGGATATTTTCTACTGCGAAATTCCTCAGGTTGCTTAATATATACTTCATCATTTAGTTCACCATTTAAATATGCTGTGCATACGTCCATTTGATGCATGTGTAGTTGGAATTCTGCTGCAAGTTCGAATACCATACGTATTGTTGCGTAACGTACAACTGGAGAGTATGTTTCTTCATAGTTATCGCCGTTCTGTTGGCTGCATCCCTTCGCAACTATCCTCGCCTTGAATCGATCTATGTTGCCATCAGAGTCCCGTTTCAAGCTGTATACCCATTTACACCCGATAGCTTTCTTTCCAGGAGGTAGGTCAACTAATGACCATGTGCTATTAGCAATCAGCGAGTCGTACTCAAGCTGCAGCGCCTTCTTCCATTCGCCCCCTTGAGGGCTACATAGAGCCATCTTAACGTTGTCTGGAACTTTACCCTCTTCTATTTTCTGCATCCCATTAAGTCGATTTTTCTGTTTTGTCGGTCTACCTGGTGCGCCTGTTCGCACGATGCGTGGTCGCCCTGGACCATATATTGGGTCTGCATCATCCTCACTACTAGTCTGTGTAGAACCAGCGTTTTCGACATCCTCAGGATCCTCGTAGTCGGTCTGAGGCGTATGTGCTTGTACTTGCTCCTCTATTTCAATATTGTTTTGAAACTCATTTTTCTTCCCCATTAACAAGCTTTCTTCGAATCTAACATCACGTGTTGTAACTACCTTATGATCTTCTGGATTATACAATCTGTAACCTTTTGACGCTGTACTATATCCTACAAAAATATATTCCTTGCCTTTGGCTTTAAATTTGCGTTTTTGTGTCTTGTCAAGACCTATGGCTAAACAGCCGAATGTTCTTAAATGTTTCACAACTGGTTTTCTGTTAAACCAAACTTCAAATGGTGTTGTATTCTCTAATGCTCTTGTTGTTGTACGATTCCTAATATATAACGCACATGAACATGCTTCCGCCCAAAACTTTTCTTCAAGGCCTGCATGTACTAACATACAACGTGCCATTTCTACTAACGTACGATTAAAACGTTCCGTCACCCCGTTCTGTTGCGGTGTGTATGGCACTGTAAGCTGTTATTTTATTCCTTCACACTGTAGATACTCTTTCAAATCTTTGTTAACATATTCACCGCCATTGTCGCTCCTAAGTATTTTTATTTTATGACCTGTTTGTTTTTCAACATATGATTTGTAGTTTTTAAAATGTTCGAAGACTTCACTTTTATTTTTCATAAATATTGCTGTTGCATAGCGTGATTTATCGTCTATAAATGTCAAGAAATATCTTGATCCGCCGATAGAGTTAACATTAAACGGCCCGCATACATCCGAATGTATGATCTCTAATAGTTTTTTCGCACGATAACTAGCCTCTGCAAATGGTTGCGAACAAATTTTTCTTTTTAAACATGGTATACACGAAATGTTTGCTGTGGGCTGTATATTTTCCATACCCTGCACAATTGTACCTGACGAAAGTTTATATAAACTTTGTAAATTGATATGGCCAAACCTTTTGTGTCATTTAATCACGTTATCGACACACGATATATAAATTGATTCCATCAAATTTTGGAATAAGTACAATCCGTTTTCTTTATGAGCAAAAATCACCATTTCACTTTTATTTTAATACTGGCTCCTTTGCTATTAAAGTTTATTTGAAGACCGTTCTCGGCACCTTTGCTGACTGAGAAAAAGTTCGTTTGTAAGTTCGGTACATACAAAACGTCTTTTAATTTAAATACCGAATATTTAGTTTTAACACGCACGATCCCGATTCCAAGTGCTTTTATTGTTTCATTGCCCGCCACTAGCACGCTTTGTTGATTTTCTGTATACTCTATGAAAGCCGTACGATTGTTACACATATGAGATGTGGCGCCACTATCGACACACCATACGTCGCGACGCACATTTTTATCAGACGCGAAGAGAGCACTACTCTGTGACACACACATATACGAATTTTCGTTTTGAGTTTTCTTTTCTTGTTTCGCCGTCTGTTCATCACTTTGCTGATTATAACTGTATTTGCTTTGCCGACATGCAGCTGCAAAGTGACCGCGCTTCCCGCACACATAGCATCTACCGTTATTACTGTTTCGTTTTTGTTCCTTTTTGCCAGTCCCTTTTTGTTTTATCATGTATGCTTGCTGTGCTCTGTTTTCGGCATTGGTTTCATTTCTACGTTCTGCCTCTTCTAAAAGTTTATTGCGCATTATGTTGAAATTAGGCAGTTCATCGCGTATTTCCATTGCTATTACGAAATTTTCGTAAGACTTTGGTAGACTTGATAATAATATTATTACCACGATTTCGTCACCGAGCGAAACACTAACTTCTTTTAGTTTATCAACTACACTTTCAAACTCGTTTATATACGTAATAATGTTCTCACCGTCTATGAGTTTTAAATTTAATAACTTTTTATACAAAGACACTTTTCTTCCTGGTCCCCTTGGCTCATGAATTTCTTTTAGTTTTTGCCAAGCCTCTGCAGATGTATTGCAGTTTTTTATGTAATTTAACTGTGTTGATTTCACTGACAATGTAATTGTCGCTAATGCCTTCTGATCAGCCTTTTCCCAGTTGCCGCTGTCTCTTTCTGGCTTCACTTCAACACCACTTGCTATTCTCCATGCATCAGCATGAACAAGCACACTACGCATTTGGACACACCAAATATCATAATTTTTTTCATCCAGCTTGTCTATTGAGTACAAATTATTCGCCATTTTTTCCGCGTAAATTTTTGACACACAAAAATTATTTATTTTTGACACACAAAAATTATTTATTGGACACTCCAATCACTTAATCTCTTAGTCTTTCTTAATCCCTGGGTCTTTCTTAATCTCTGGGCCCATAACCTGTTGAGGTTAATTCCGTGGATTAAAGACTGCAGATTTAATATACGTGTTCTTTATTCAATGACGTTCACTTATCTACTCCGCTCTGCTCGTGGCGCGATTACTCTTCCTTAAGTGCGCTCACGATACATCGATATTACATCGATTGTTATAAGGGCTACCAGACTTACTAGAAGTTACATTTTGTGTTGCTTAGCATAACTTAATTTTAACAGAACCCACCTCCGACGAGCCCATCAGCGAGGAATGGGACATAAAAAAAATTATTTATGCAGACGATGCATTTGAAAAAAATATTGATATTTATTTGATTGAAAATATTTAGATATAACAACTAAATTTAAATAAAATATATATATATATACATATTACATATAAAGATCTTGTGTTTTTTTTTTTTTCTTATGATGGCCCCAAGCATACGTTCGGATGCCATCTTCTCTTATTTTTCTCTTATCATCTAAAGTGCTTAAAGTTGTTTTTCTTACTTTATGCGTATACAAGTTATGAATCTTAGATCTAAACATTAGCATACTATCACTAAATGTCTTATTTTCAAATAGACATTCCTTATAGCTATTTATATTTAACTTATCTAGTGCAGATTTTTTTACGCCTTTAGATTTTTTAATGCACCCACCTCCCTCAACAGACAATGAATGCAGTTTAGCTCTAAGGCCAACAAACTCTAACATTCTTTTACCACAATTTTCATCCTTCATCATACCTAAGACTTTCTTGCTGCACCTCTTAATTCCATATTTTTTTGCTAACTCTAATGGATACTCGGAAGTATCAAAACGCATCTCTACGTCATCCGCAATATCACTATAGAAATCTTTAGTCCCAATACAATATATGAATGAGTCTGTATCCATATAGTTTAATGAGACTTTTTCTTGGAACTTTGGCTTCATATAATTGTAATGGAAATCATACATTTGCCATTTTGATAGTTCCAAAACAACAAAACCTAGGTACATGGGCTTATCATAAACATTAAGCACACGATTATTTGAATCGCATATAATCTTCAGAAAATTGCGCAGAACTATGGAAACTGGCCTTTGCAATCAGGGCACGAGCACCCAACCTATTGCGATATGTAGTTTCCCACGATGTAACCAGCTTGATGTCTTTACGTTTTCCATCGTCTTTCCATAGACTGCATTATTAAGTAATTTAAAAATGTCTTTTTCGAAATTATTTTTGGCTTGTGTTCTATAAAAAGTGTTTAATTCAATATACTTTTTAAGCCAAGGAGACTGTTTAAATTCTAAAATGTTATGAATTTTTGTTAATTTTAACCCATTGTTCAGGCATTGCTGGAGATTTCTATAATGTATAGGATACTTTGACTTAGACCTTAGGTCAGCAACAAGTTTTTGTACTTTTGCCTCCGAATTAGGCTTTTGGTTTGATGGGAAAATTGGTAGGTCTTTATGGTAATCATGAATTGAGTCTGGGTATAAAAGATCTACCTCAAGAATGTAACCATTCTCTGAATTTTCGGTGATAGATGTAAGATTAAATGAATTGACTTCATCCTCATTCATCCATCTAAAACCCGAATAAGGGAGATGCTGAAACATAGCCCAACCATATAAATTGTTAGCATCTAAGTACATCAGAAATTCTGAAGGCTTAGTGCTATCGAAGGTCTCCATATACATATGATTGGCTTTTGAATAGCGCTTGCAGCACTGAACCAAGCCACCACGAATACCAGTTTGAATAAACCTATACATATCTATGTCTGTTAATAGTTCGAGTTCTATTTTCGTGGTCTTTAGCATTGCATCCCATGAGTTTTTCACATTAACTATGGCTTTTTTGGTTCTTAAGCCTTTAGGCGTTTCAATAAAGCTTGAAACTTTTAATGGAGTATATTTATTTATGTTTATCTCCAGCCTTAAAATGCTTGTCATTGTCCATCCGCTGTCCTTTTCCTGGAATTCTTCCATTTTTGTGCATATAATGTCTGAGTGATCTTTTAAAAACTTTTCCAGATCACTTGATGCTGTTAAAATACACATATTTGACTGATATGACTTTATTGTCATTTCCATCTCGGCATTGGTGAATTTTATATACTCAGCAAAGAGCTCTAGGTTAATATTGCAGGCTGTGTGCGTGGCTAAGACATTTCTTATAAGTGGGAGCACTTCTTTAGCTGCCTCACTAAGAAACTCTGCTGGTTCTAGTATATTCGTTTGCGTGTTTTCATACGCAAATGTGGAGATCCTGTTCTTAAAGCCACTCGAAATGACTTTCACCTGGTTATTCTCAGGTGTAAACACACGCATCTTGTGTGAATTGGCTCGAAGATGAGCGCTCCATTTTAATGAATCTGCTTGGACTTTGCATGCTGTGCAGACCTTGTACTTGGAGTTGGCCATAGTGATATTCGATCCAAAATCAGTTGACATGTACGTTGTATTGGTGAAGTAATTGGGGTGGCTCCGACCTTGAGCTGAGCTACTCCGGGTGATGTACTGAAAGCCGGTGGAGTTCGCGGAGTTGTTCTTTTGAAAGACATGTTTTTAATATTGCTTATTTTTTTCACTTTTGAAACACAAAAGGAAGAAGTTGTCGAATAAAGAGTTCGAAAACTACTAAGATATAAGAAATAATAGGATATAATATTAGCTAGCATAGCCTATATGAAATTATTATATGAATTGATAGCCAATCAGTGATCATGTTCCCATTTGAAGTACTGCACACTCACACACACAATGTTTCAGCAAAAGGTCATTAAACCCAATCCTCATACCCGAAATTATTTACATGCATACTTGTGCTTGTCTCAAGTGCTCTCGCCTTCGGGAATTATCCACCGCTTATCCGCAGTAAGGCTTTCACCTTGCTTCCCACAGCGTCTTGATAGCTGACAAAAGTATGCAACAATTTTTTCCTTCGTGTACGACAAAAAAATCATTGCCTACCCAGATCTACTTTTACATAGCGCCCAAAAGTCTGCGATGTAAACATAATCAAAGCTTTAGAGCACCGGCCATTACAAAACGTTTTTTAAGGAGCTCTAATGCAACTGGATAGTTAGCGCTGCTGATTTCCAACGAAGAAACACTATCTAAAGGTGATCCTTTCAAGCACGATCGCAAGTGCTGAAACTTCTCCACATCCGAAAGTCCTGAGTGCGCATCAATGATTGAAGAGAACATCGCTATGAACTCTGAAAACTTTGTATACCCTCCACTAAACTCGGGCAGCTTGATTTCAGGAAACCGGATTCTGCCTTGAGACAATGTGCGATTGTCACCACATGTATCTTGCCTCATAGTCGAACACCATGGCGATGATAACTTTCGCTTATCAATTTCGCGTCGCAAGCTGGTTTCAACTAATATTGAGAAGTCATCAAAACATGCCCGTAGCTCACTCCCGATTTCATCATAGTCGAGCTCCTCCAATGCGTCATGCCATCCGTTTTACTTGCTCATCAATAGCCTTGGCCTTGGCTTTGTAAAACGGGGCACCAGGAGACTGAACGGCAGCAGAATTATGCATTTTTAAATATTCTTGTAAGAGTCACTCAATTTTTCCACAAATGCTGTAACACACACGTTCAACCGACGCAATGTCAATTTGAGGGCAAAAAACTTTTTTCACAAACGCCAGCAAAACGAAACAGGAGAAGCAATAACAATGCAGAAACGGCTGCTGCAACTGTTTATGAAAACGCGATAAGGGAATCGACTGCGCAGGCGCCAATGCAAGTCAAACACCTTGGCGAAAGTGAGCACAAAACGAACCGAGAATAGCGAAGACGATGCAAGAGCGCGGGCGCGAGGTTTATTAACTGTATACTTTAAATAATTTGTATTTATTTAAATCACGTCGGGGTCACCAAATGTTGAGCTATTGAGCTTTTTCAATAGCTATCGAACTTTTCAAAATATATAAATAAAAATGCACGAAATTTGCATTAATATAAATATGGTTTATTTTGCCTTCGTGGCCAAACTTAAACTAGTTATAATTGTTAATTGTAACCTCCAAGTTGAGCACTTAAATAAATTATATTTTGTTATTTGTAGGCAAGCGATGTCGAATACCGCGCCGCGTCTTGAACTCCTGATCGATCAATTAGAATTGATTAGCTGCCGAATTGCAGCTAATGCTGCTGTTGCTCCCAGATGGGGAGCAACAACTAAACTATTGAGGAGAGTCTTATCTCTCATATGCAAAACAACAGTTATGTTAACTTGTTCTTATGCTGCCCAGAGCATAACTAATCGACAGGTTAAATATTAAGAGCGAAGCTTCTTGGTGTTGTTTGGCGCGGATACATGCGTAACCAACATTCTCCCCCCGTTGAAAGACACGGGCTTTCAACAGCATCCTCTTTCGGAAGCGCACACAACTTGCGCACAGCTCTCTTTATTGTTCCAGTTGACGTCTTGAGAACAGCTACTCGGGAAACGCCGTCAGTACCAGCAACAAGCTCGACCACACGAGCCAGTGGCCATTTAAGGGGTGGCAAGTTTTCATCCTTTACAAAGACCACATCATTTATGTGAACGCCCGGGTAGGATGTTCTCCATTTGGACCGTTGCTGAAGAAGCGTTAAATATTCGTCACGCCAACGACTCCAGAAAATTTGCTGATAGTAAGCTATACGCTGCCAGCGATCTAGGCGGCTAAGGTTAGCTTGGTGACATCTGGCTCCGGATAAATCGCGAGTGGCGTAGTGCCAAGGAAGTGCGCAGGAGTTAGCACATCCAGATCTGCAGGGTGCTCTGAAAGTGGAAATAGAGGTCGAGAGTTTATTATTGCCCCAATGTGGCAGATAAGTGTGCGCAGATCATCCAGGGGCAAAACCGAGGGTCGACCCACCGATAAAAATGGTATTTTGCTGTCTTCACCGCTGCCTCCCAAAGTCCACCAAAGTGTGGGGAGCGAGGTGGGATGAATTCCCATTCGATGTCGTCAGAGACACAAAACTCTCGGACAGAGTCAATGTGCTTCTCGCTGAGGAAGAGTCGCTTGAGTTCAGCTAGGTTATTCTTGGCTCCGACGAAATTTGTCGCATTGTCCGACCATATGAGAGCAAGTTAACATCTGGTAAGAATAAACCGCTTAAGCGCATTAAGAAAGGCTGCTGTTGACAAATCAGGAACCAGTTCGAGATGCACTGCCTTTGTTGCGAAGCAAATGAAGACCGAGATGTAGCATTTTACTGGTCCTTTGTTACGAATCTCGCTCTTGTAGTAAAACGGTCCACAGTAGTCCACTCCAGTGACAGCGAAAGGCTGCGAGCCACAAACACGATCGCGAGGAAGATCAGCCATGATTGTCTCAGCCAGGACCGGTTTAGCTCGAAAACACATAATACATTTTGTTGTTACGCTGGAGACAGTCTTACGCCCCCTAATGGGCCAATAGTGGAGCCGAATATGAGCAAGCAGAGAACGAGGTCAGGTATGCAGCTGACGCCTGTGAAATGCATGATGATGGCGCGTGTGACACGATGATGACTCGGAAGTATAATCGAATGCTGAGCATCGAAATCCAGGCTCGAGTGCTTTAGACGGCCACCAACACGAAGAAGTCCACACTCATCGATGAATGGGTTAAGCGAGGCAATAGAGTTGGATGATGCGATCGTCCGTCCGTATTGAAGAGAAATATACTCATCACTCAGATTCGCCTTCTGGATGCTCCGCAAGAGTAGTTGAGTGCCCTTGTGTATCCAATCTACTGTTAGACTGGGATGCCTGATGTGATTCCGAAATTTATATATATAGCCGAAGACACGACGCAGGTTATGAAAGGAATTTGCAAACTTGCATCCTAAGCTGACATCAAAACATCTGGGGATAGCAACTAGCACCCTTTGCCGCAGCTCAGGAAGCGTACGGGCCGGTAAACATGATGCGGGCCAGTCGCCCTCTCCCTTGGTTAAGAAATCGGGACCATGAGACCACAATGATGATTCTAAAAGGTCGCTGGGAAGTGCTCCTCTAGAAAGAATGCCTGCCGGGTTGCATTTCGTCGGTACGTAACGCCATTCCATTCCTGTCGTTAGCTCCTGTATTAAAGATATGCGATTAGCCGTGAACGTTTGGAAGCGTGAAGGCTCATCTCGTATCCAGTATAAAATAACTGCCGAATCCGACCAACAAAAGTATTTACAGTTAAATAAATTCATGTGAGCTATTTTACGAATAAGTTGAGATAGAAATGCAGCAGCAGATAATTCCA
>JAWNLV010000188.1:0-62024 GCA_035042125.1 Drosophila longiperda
ATGGTTGTGGGCAATCTTAGCCAGCCCTCGTTCTTTCTATCCTCGCTCAAGGTTGGCTACGTTTGCACACCCGACGGCGTCTATCAGCCGATTACGGCCAGCAACTTCGAGCTGTACTCGTACGGGGAGAAGGGTACCCCGCCACAGCATCAGAACTTCATCATCAGACGTATCTAGTGCAAATACGAGTTGAGCACAGTGCCGTTCGGTATGTGGGCGGTGATTGGGAGTCCAAGGTCTACAATCAATTTGTGGCCTGTACTATCAATGGCATCACTGGCCACGGACATGCCGAATATCTCTATAGGCACACAACTGGTCGGCCCCAGTCAATTGCCGACCAGGATCCCCAATGGTATCAACGCATCAAGCGCTATGAGCGTAGTCTAAGCAACATGGATAATGTCAGCGATGAAGATTTTATATTCTAACTCAGATCTGAGTATGTTCACATTTATATATCTTTCTATTGCCCATGTGATACATGTCTTTTTTTTCTGTTTTGTTTATTTTCTTAGAAATGAAAGCAGATGGCGAATTATACAAAAAAGAAATCGAAACTGTTTACAACACAGAGAAATAAGCAAATTATTTGTTTGTTTTTTTTGTTTTATTTAATAACGCAACCAAAAAAATATAAATAAATAAACAAGCAACTGTAAATAAATTTATAAAATATATATTATCTAAATACATTTGTAAAACAAATGTTAATTGGCTAAATCAGATTTGTAAAAAGTGTAGTTTATAAGTGACGAACGTCTAAAAAAGTTTTGACTTAATTATAGTCCATCCAAATTTATTTTGTACCTATAAACTTATAAAAAAAAATAAAACACTTGTAAGTAGTGATCAGATTGATTAACTGTAAAAATTTCATTAAAATAATTAAGTAAGCAATAAGTGAATATCCAATATCAACTTTGTGAGTGTATCCAATGCATACTTTTATTTGTGGATCATCGAACCTGTTATCAAAATATTTATAAATATAATTTTTCGCTCTGCACTCCAGTGCCCAGCGGGTGTGGGTGGGGCAGGTTTCTGTATCAAAGTCAATGTGGGATAATATTAAAAAAATCATATTGGATTTGCTATCAACAAATAAACCAAGCCGAGGTCGTTTTTTTTTATTTAACTTTACTTGATTTATACAGCCAAAGACAACGAATGTTTTCATCTAATCTAATATAATCTGGGATTAGTAGGAATATAGTGCAGCTGTCTGGGAATGCCAAAATGCTACCAAAGCTGACAAATAGTATTTTGATTGGGAAACCTAACCGAAAGTGAATTATTTACAATTTTACACATAAATAAAGTTCCTACAAAATAATGTTTATAAATATATATATAAATTATATAAACAAATGTTTATAATAAATAAAAGTAGGCAGAGTTACAGTTGTAAACAAAACAAAAGTCATTTTGCTCTCAAAATAAACAAGAAACGAAATAAGCAAGAAACACAAAATTGTTCAAGTTTCCAAGTATCAAACACAATAAAATTACAATCAAAATTAACAGGCTATAAAATGAATAATATTGGCAGCGATACGGATATTGATATAACTGACAGCAGTGTCACCATTAAGCCGAAGATGAATACGTCCAGTCTAAATAATAACAGTCCAAGTCGTAATTAAAGTCCAGCAAAAAACTTGGACAATGCGCAGTTTCACCTGTCGGAGATGCCATCAAATTGTCGCCGTGCCTTACTGCAGCATATGGTGGACAGTTTGCCAACGATGGTGCAAAATCGTGTGGTGGCACTGAAGCACAATCAATTGCAGCTGACTAAGATCTCGGAGCAGTTCTTTCGGGAGCTCTTTGATCTGCAGAAGCGTTTCTATCGGCAGAGCTGCACGCTGCTCGATGCTCGTCGAGACATTGTTGCTGGTGATGTGGAGCCGCTGGTAATGGAGCCTTCCTGACCTGAGGAGCCAAATGAGCACCTCGAGGAGATTAAGTCGACTGAGGGGTTTAAGGAACTGCCCAAACATCTGCAGCATGTGCCGGACAATGCGAATGGTTTGCCGCGTTTCTGGTTAACAGTGTTTCGCAATGTGTCGATCATCTCGATTGCCTCATTCACTAAATGAAAATCATTGAGGATAAGGTATTGCTTGAGATCTGCCACCAGTTTCATCAACGATTCACCCGCTCGCACTGAAAGACATTAATTATTATTGTTGTTGCATTAAGTAAACATTTATCACATTTATGGTTATCATTACACAAATTCTAAAACTTTATAGAACATACATATTGGTCAATATTAGGTAGCAAGATGAAAGAGAGGAAAAAATTAATTCATAAATTCGTCTTTCTTTTTTCTTGATTATTTCTTATTTATGTAGTGAATTAAATTTCTCTTAAAACGAAATGCAACAGAATGGAACAACAGAAAGCTAAACGATTGAGTTACGTACATTGGAACACTCAAACACTCAAAAATGAATTTAAGAAATTTAATACGTAAGAATTCTGTAGTGGAGAGAGCTTGACTCGATTTTATTTGAACGGTGTTTAACATGAAGTGTTTCGATCCGATCCATAAGTAACTTAAATAGTTTCAAATTAATTAAGCGATTACAACTTTCCATTGTCAGAAGTCTGGCAATTAGTAGGTAAAATCTCAGATTAAGAATATGTATATATAATACTTTTAATACTATATATATATATATATGCTTACCCATATTTGCCGATCGCAGTTGCATTTCAAGTGCATCCTGCTCGCATTGTGTTATCTGGGAAATTTGACTATGACTCTCGCGCCGCGCCAACTTCAGTATTTCTGTAGACAAATGCAAAAGTGAATTAGATTAAAGAGAATATGTATAGAATCACCTGTATGAAGTTACGCTCTTTAAAACAAATGGCTATAGGCCTAAGGAGAGGCTTTGCTTAAATACGGCTTGCTTGCATTGTGGTCGGCAACAGTTGGAGTCAGAACACCTGCTGATATTGGTCATTAGAAATTTCTATTCGCAATACAATAATTGTGTGGAACGATATGGGCAAATCATTTTCGTACTTTTTCGATCGGTTCGGTACCACGGAGAGGGTCCGCGTGCTGATTATTGGATTGGATGGCGCCGGTAAGACGACAGCACTCTATCAGCTTAAGTTGGACGCTGCCTTAACCAGCATACCAACGGTTGGATTCAATGTTGAAACGATTAAGTATAAGCGCCTGCGTATGACCATCTGGGACATTGGTGGCCAGCATCGTGCGCGCTCCTTGTGGCGCTATTATTATTATAATGCCGTTGCAGTAATATTTGTCGTTGATTCCTCCGATGAGGACCGCTTCCACGAGGCCATGATCGAGCTGCACGCAATGATGCGTGTGAAGGAGCTAAAGGACAGCGTTTTACTAGTACTCGCCAACAAGCAAGATCTGCCGCACGCCGTCACACCGTTTGAACTGGCCATACGACTGCGTCTGCACGAGATCCACCAGAAATGGAAAGTGCAGGGCATCAGCGCTACCTTCGACAGAGGCCTCAATAAGGGCATGGAAGTGCTCTATCGTTTGATACGCACGCGTCGTTAGCGTGCCCGTGGCGAGCGTAGCCTTTGCAAATGCTTCTAGGGCCACTTAATTTCTGATTATTAATTTGGATTTTTTACCTTCGAAGTTTTCCAACATGCTCCGCACATCTTCTTTGAGGCGCGCATTGTAGGATTTCAGCAGCGCCTCCTTTGACTGTGGCAATATTGTAATCCGCTGCTTGTCATTGCATGTTGAGCTATAAATTGAAAAACATTTGTATTTTCATATTTTATTTATTTTATTTTATTTTTTGTTTTGCTTGTAGCCATTTAGCCGGTCTTCTTCTACCAAGCAGGGTTGCTCATATTTATTGCAATCCCCAAACAACTGCGCGGTATTTCGATTAATTTATTGCGTTGTCGATAAAATTAATTGCTCTGTCTTGTACTCAAGTTTGAAACCATTTAAATTTATATTCATAAACTTGTTTGAATGCTTTACTGCAGTTCTTAGAAATAAATCAAAGCAAAGCTCATGTTATGTGTATGTGTGAGCAGTAATAATATAAAATCTTATAAAGAAATGAAAAATTCACCTATTGTACTTTATATACATACAAATACTTTCAGTTTAATAGCAGTCGCTTGTATTAACTGATTAAATATCAACATTGTGCAAGGAATTTCTTCTTATTTAGTTTTTAAAGTATTATGCAAACCTAACGATTTGTGGCAATGTCCATGGCTGAATGTTCGCTTGCCGATATTTTGTAATGGTTGTTATATCGATATAACTGCAAATGTGTTGCTAAATGTCACCGCTAGTTCTTGACCTGCAGAGGTAGTGAAAAGAGACTCGAAAACAGCAAACGGCGAAGTATTTAAGCAAGGCAGGCAGCCCTGCAACTAATATTCGATCAAGATAAGCCAACGAAGGAGATTCTACACTTGCAATGCTTTAATGCTAAGGTCCATACTCAGTGGGGACACGAATGGTTCTGCGGAAGACATACCAACCGTTGGCGAGGGCGGCGGGAGTGGGATTGGTAGTGGCAGTGGGAGTGGCAGCGGCAGCAGTCGAAGCACCAACAGTGAAGCATTTAGCCGAGCAAGTTGCGGCATCAGCTCCAGCTCGATTTACAGTGGCCAAAGTGTTGTGTGTATCAGTGGCAATAACAGAGCGAGTGGAAACGGAACTGCAAGCGCCAGTGGCAGCGGGAGCAGTACACCAGCAACCGCTATTGTCCTGCATGCGTAGCCACAAGCTCACGGCAACAACAACAGAAGCATCATCAGACAGACACATTTCTTCAACGAAATTCAAAGTCGAGCAATAGTGCAAAGGGACGAAGAAATGCATCGACATCTGGCGGCGTTGACGTGCAGCACATGCGTAACAATCTAAGCATATCCACATCGAGCTCGACGCGCAACACCCGCGGTGGCAGCAACAGCAGCAGCAGCAGTGCGACTGCCGCTGCCTTTGCCTCAGCTTTGATGGCATCCAGCGGCATTGTGGCCTATTATGCCAATAGCATTATCAATTGCAGAGACACCGGGTGGCTAAAGCTACAGCTGCAATGCCCTCAACGTTGACTTCAATTCCTATACGGGAACACATCAGTGGACGCGCATGCTCGAATGTTCGTTGCCGCCAAGTATGTGAATTTCAACCTCCCTTCAAATGTTATTGTTAATTAATAATTGATTTTAAAATTGCTGCCTTGGCCAGAGTTTAAGGCTAGATTTGGGCTTGCACACATATTTGATATTAGGATTCATACCATTAGCATCAGTGGCCGAGTTTATATACATAGAAATCTTATCTTATTTCTGGTCCCTCAATCCATCTGATAATCATTTGGGTTTCCAGTTCTTTCATTAGACACAAGATCACCCGTAATCAACATTCGACTCTGTATATCGTATTTCCTTCATAAATATGTATTTGGAAAGATCTACGAAAATCAATAAATCTAAGACAAAGCTTAACATATTTTTTTTTGGCGGAATTTGTATTTAATTCGTACTTGAGTTGATATGTTTGTCCCATCACAAATTAATCTATAATTATTTATTAATTTTTTATTGCAATCGTACAGACGCAGTAAGCACACAGTGCTTGCCTACAAGGATGCAATGGTCGTGTTTGGCGGCTTTAATGGCAAGAAAATGCTGAACGATCTGATACGGTTTGGTGTCAAGGACAAGTCATGGGGACGGGCACGTGCAACTGGAACGCCACCGGCGCCACGCTATCATCATTCCGCTGTTGTGGCGGGCAGCTCGATGTTTATCTTTGGCGGCTATACGGGCGAAATACAGCACCTGGATGGATTTTTGTTGTTATTTTGTTGGCACTTGATTTGATTTGGGATGTTCATCAGTGCTTTGATATAGCAGTTGATGTCCACCAAGTGAAAATACCTTGCGATGGCGCGCAATGTGGTAGAGAGCAGCCTATTGGGCAGTGGTTTCAGTATCATTTTTCAGGTGAGGCCAGAAACCCCTTACAAACACTCAAAATACATGAGTCAGAATTGCAGACGTGTTTTCGATTTGTCACTTGCCACTTGTCATTTTCCGTTTGTTTGTTATCTTGCAGATACTGTGCCCCATCCTAACGTTCGGCACTAATGCGTACATTGTAGGTCGCGAAGTGCTTGGCATTATGAATGTGCGTCTGCTGCTGCTCTTCTTTTCGCGCGATGCAATCAACCGGGCAGCGCTGAGCGCCAATTCTCAGCAGCGCGACAAATGCTCTTGGGCGCAGTTGATCAACCAAATGTGGCTTACGTAAGTCAGCCAACAGACAGACAATCAGACCGATTGCATAGTCCTTTCCATATTTTTGTCTCACTTTCTCTTCCTTTTTATCAGGGTGCCCATTTGCGCCGCTCTGTGCGCTCCTTGTTTGTGGATGCACCATATAGCGGACAATATGAGTTGGCCTGCTATGCGGTGGCGCTTTCCTGTGTCCTGGAGCTTGTCGCCCAGCCTGCGGTGTTCGTGGCGCAGGTCTTTTGCTTTGTCAAGCTTAAAATTGTGCTAAACACGCTGCACATCTTTGCGCGGTGCGTCAGGTCAGCAGCGTGCTGAACAATCTACTGCTGGGCGTCAGCTCCATTGGCCTTTTGGCATTCACCTTTGGCCAGAGCTATTCGCACGGTCTGCCGCAGCGTCTGCTGCAGTGGCACTGCCTGGCCATCTATCTGCTATCCGTGAACGGAATCAGCGAGGGATACATGTTTGCGACGAACACCAGCCGTGACATTGACAAGTACAACTACCTGATGGCCATATTCTCAATAAGTTTCCTCGTCTTGTCGTATATTCTAACGGGCGCTTTTGGACCCGTCGGCTTCATCTTTGCCAACTGCATCAATATGATGGGTTGCATTTTGTATAGCACTTGGTACATCAACCGTCAGTATCAGCCGCTCGGACTGAATCCACTCCAAGGACTTTGGCCCGGCAAGCTATTCGGCAGCACCATACTGATTGCTGGCATCATCTGCTACTGGGTAAGTGAATTCTTATTAGTTACCAACGTTGATTAATTGAACTTCTTTTAATTTTGCTGTAGTATCGAAATGAGGTGTTTTGGACGCATATAGGCATTGGTCTAGGCACTGGCATTCTATGTTTGTTTGCCTGGGCTGTGGCTCATCGGGATCTGATGCATTTGGCATGGAAGTATGGACGTCGCATCAAGATCGATTGAAGATGTAAAATCTTCGTGTTTGTTTTACAATTCTGGACCGCAGAGTCTACGTTCTCTGTTCACACATAACACTTCTAGTTAAAAATAAATGTTAGTTAAGTTATTACATAATTATAAATGTGTTGAATTGCTTAATTTTTGCTGCTTTACGCTACAAATTGTTAAATACGCATAAAAAGACAACGAACAACAAAGTTATCCAAAGTAATCGTATTGCTGAGATTAAAATGTACAGTCTCTCCGATATAAATATAATTAAGTATATCTATATATATATTTATAGTATATGAAGACTTTGTTGTATGATAATCATTTGTTATTTATGTAGTCACCGTTACTGCTTTACCTTTATGCACATGTATAAAATAAAATAAAATGGAATTAGTCCCGATCAAGCTTCAAGATGCAAAAAATTTAAAATACATGTACAAATATATATATATATATATATATATATATATATATATATATATATAGTGACATATCCAGACCATGACATCATGCAGATATCTCATGTCCACACTCACGGCGACAACGCCGGCGCCACGCGCAGATCCATTATTCATTATCAGCATAAGCATTTAGACCTAACTGTATATTAACTGTAACATCATGCAGATCTCTAGCATAAACAATTTTACCTAACTGTAACATCATGCAGATCTCTCATGTCCACACTCACTGCGACGGCGTCAGCGCCTCAGCATAAGCAATCAAACCTAACTGTATATTCTAAGAAATTTAACCTAACTGTAAATAATGAAATAAGACGCAAATGCGAGGTTCCATATAAGGTATACTCAACTAAATTTTTTCGATTTTTTAAGCCAAAATACAAATTTCAAGCGAGTGTGTTGGTATCGATGCTTTATGGCCTAACAACAAATGGCATCCGATTTTGCTGGCATCGATATTCATGACTAAAAATTTCATGCTGTTATCGATCCCTGTTGACCTAAGGACAAAGTGTAAGTATCGGTAACTTGTCGCATTGTACGTTAAACAGTCGACGAGCGCGGATTGCAGTAGACATTTTTGTTCTCAGTAATGGGCAGCTTTCTAACAGCACAAATGCAGCCGCAACCACAGGCGCAGGCGCAGGCACCGTTGTCGTCACCGTCACCCCCACAAAATAGTGGTGGCAGCAAGCAGATTGATGAAGAAGTGCCAGATGTGCCAAGCTTGGATCAGATGCGTAACAACGATACGTGCACGGCCTGCGGCAAGTGCGAGTCAAGACGTGGCCGTGGCTATCGCAGCAAACATCTCAAATGCAAGAATTGCCCTCTGAAGTGTAAGCCAAGCTAGCATTTCAAATTTAAATTAACTGCTCATTATTTAATTGCTTTACAGGGCACATTGACTGTTTGCCAATAAAGTTTGACATTCTGCAGAATGCGCGCAAAAGATACAGATGTGTTGCATGCCGGCGCTGTGACGTCTGCAATCAAAAGATAGCCGGGGAGCAGCTGGTCATGTGCTGTGCCTGCGTATATGTCTATCACTTGGATTGCTGTTTTCCGCGTGTAACGCCAGCCATGATGAATGACATGCAATGGAAGTGTAATAGTTGTGATCACTCCTATAATTTGAGAGAATCGAAGGTCGTTGCTGGCAAATCAGAGACACAGCTGACGGCCAATAAATCCAAGGCTGGTCAAAGGAAGCGGATCACTTCCGATACAGCTGCAAATGGCATTGTCAAGAAACCATTGCCAAAATACAAGCGAGTGCCGACTAAGCGTGGCGGCGACAACGAAAGCAAAGACAAAGGATATATTCCTCCTACCAAGTTAAGTAAATTGGTATCCAACGTCTCAAAGAGCGCATCTAAATCCATGAAGAATAAGTTGTCAATGAACAAGCAAAAGCCGGCAACGAATTCAATCACCAATCCATCTCCTGCTCCAGCTTCTGCTCCAGGTCCAGCTCCTGGTCCAGCTCCTGGTCCAGCTCCTGCTCCAGCTACCGCTCCATCTCCAGCTCCAGCTCCTGCTCCAGCTACCGCTCCATCTCCAGCTCCTGCTCTAGCTCCAGCTCCAGCTCTTACTCCAGCTCCGGCTCCGGCTCCAGCTCTTGCTTCAGCTCCTGCTCCTGCTCAAGCTCCAGCTCCTGCTCTTGCTCCTGCTCCAGCGCCCGCTCCAGTTCCTGCTCCTGCTCCTGGTCCAGCTCCCGCTCTTGCTCCAGCTCCAGCTCCAGTTCCAGCTCCTGCTCTAGCTTCAGCTCCAGCTCTTACTCCAGCTCCTGCTCCAGCTGTGCTAAGCTCAACGGAGGGCAGATGGGGTGACGTCATCTTCTGGTCAGTCAATCAGGTTCACTCGTATATTAAGGAGCGTTGTCCACAGCACGCAGATATCTTCAAGGAACAAATTATTGATGGTCATGCAATAATTTTACTCACTCGTAGCGACATCTTAAAGAGCTTGGGTCTGAAGCTTGGCCCAGCACTGCACGTCTTAGAAATAGTCGTCGGCTTGCAGCGTTCCAGCCGCTTTGCTTGCCACGAGAGCAGAGTTATAAGTCCCAGCTCAGGCTCAGGCTGCAACAGCTCAGGTAAGCACCTTTTTTTTGTTATGAATGTGTGCGATGAGAGCAGCAAACACTCTATCCTTGTATTTTTTGCAGATCAACATTAACCTGCAATTGTCCGATGCAGAAATAACTACAAATCACATCATCACATCACATCGTGGAATTTTCTCAATAACAATAGGGACTTCTCTCTCCCACGAAAGAGACAGATAAATGAAGGGTGCTACTTTCAATATTGTTAAAATAATGTTAACCTGATCGGATGCATAGTTATAAACAGTCCTTGTTCCATTAGTTAATAAATCACACATGGGAATTATGTTGTTTATTAAATCTTACCGAACCGATACACCTGTTAGTGGAAGACAATATCTAACACCATTTGAAAGGGATATATATATATCCAGCAAATTTAATAGCTACAGTTATAAAAATTTGCTGCAAAGATTACTAGAAATCATCTTTATAATTTTCTTCTCTTTTGTTCTCGTTTTTGTAATATTTTTAATCCTCATTCTAAGTAATTACCAAATTGTAATAAGTAACCAAAACTGCCAAAGAGGCAGCATTCCGGTTGATTTGGCTTTATGACATATCCATAATTAATCTAAAATGAAAAACATTTCCAACTGATGTATGGCAACTGCGTAACAATCTAAGCATATCCACATCGAGCTCGACGCGCAACACCCGCGGTGGCAGCAACAGCAGCAGCAGCAGTGCGACTGCCGCTGCCTTTGCCTCAGCTTTGATGGCATCCAGCGGCATTGTGGCCTATTATGCCAATAGCATTATCAATTGCAGAGACACCGGGTGGCTAAAGCTACAGCTGCAATGCCCCCAACGTTGACTTCAATTCCTATACGGGAACACATCAGTGGACGCGCATGCTCGAATGTTCGTTGCCGCCAAGTATGTGAATTTCAACCTCCCTTCAAATGTTATTGTTAATTAATAATTGATTTTAAAATTGCTGCCTTGGCCAGAGTTTAAGGCTAGATTTGGGCTTGCACACATATTTGATATTAGGATTCATACCATTAGCATCAGTGGCCGAGTTTATATACATAGAAATCTTATCTTATTTCTGGTCCCTCAATCCATCTGATAATCATTTGGGTTTCCAGTTCTTTCATTAGACACAAGATCACCCGTAATCAACATTCGACTCTGTATATCGTATTTCCTTCATAAATATGTATTTGGAAAGATCTACGAAAATCAATAAATCTAAGACAAAGCTTAACATATTTTTTTTTGGCGGAATTTGTATTTAATTCGTACTTGAGTTGATATGTTTGTCCCATCACAAATTAATCTATAATTATTTATTAATTTTTTATTGCAATCGTACAGACGCAGTAAGCACACAGTGCTTGCCTACAAGGATGCAATGGTCGTGTTTGGCGGCTTTAATGGCAAGAAAATGCTGAACGATCTGATACGGTTTGGTGTCAAGGACAAGTCATGGGGACGGGCACGTGCAACTGGAACGCCACCGGCGCCACGCTATCATCATTCCGCTGTTGTGGCGGGCAGCTCGATGTTTATCTTTGGCGGCTATACGGGCGAAATACAGCACCTGGATGGATTTTTGTTGTTATTTTGTTGGCACTTGATTTGATTTGGGATGTTCATCAGTGCTTTGATATAGCAGTTGATGTCCACCAAGTGAAAATACCTTGCGATGGCGCGCAATGTGGTAGAGAGCAGCCTATTGGGCAGTGGTTTCAGTATCATTTTTCAGGTGAGGCCAGAAACCCCTTACAAACACTCAAAATACATGAGTCAGAATTGCAGACGTGTTTTCGATTTGTCACTTGCCACTTGTCATTTTCCGTTTGTTTGTTATCTTGCAGATACTGTGCCCCATCCTAACGTTCGGCACTAATGCGTACATTGTAGGTCGCGAAGTGCTTGGCATTATGAATGTGCGTCTGCTGCTGCTCTTCTTTTCGCGCGATGCAATCAACCGGGCAGCGCTGAGCGCCAATTCTCAGCAGCGCGACAAATGCTCTTGGGCGCAGTTGATCAACCAAATGTGGCTTACGTAAGTCAGCCAACAGACAGACAATCAGACCGATTGCATAGTCCTTTCCATATTTTTGTCTCACTTTCTCTTCCTTTTTATCAGGGTGCCCATTTGCGCCGCTCTGTGCGCTCCTTGTTTGTGGATGCACCATATAGCGGACAATATGAGTTGGCCTGCTATGCGGTGGCGCTTTCCTGTGTCCTGGAGCTTGTCGCCCAGCCTGCGGTGTTCGTGGCGCAGGTCTTTTGCTTTGTCAAGCTTAAAATTGTGCTAAACACGCTGCACATCTTTGCGCGGTGCGTCAGGTCAGCAGCGTGCTGAACAATCTACTGCTGGGCGTCAGCTCCATTGGCCTTTTGGCATTCACCTTTGGCCAGAGCTCGCCACTCTGCGCGGAGGCGGCGGTCGTGCCGGCGGCTGCCGCAGCGTCTGCTGCAGTGGCACTGCCTGGCCATCTATCTGCTATCCGTGAACGGAATCAGCGAGGGATACATGTTTGCGACGAACACCAGCCGTGACATTGACAAGTACAACTACCTGATGGCCATATTCTCAATAAGTTTCCTCGTCTTGTCGTATATTCTAACGGGCGCTTTTGGACCCGTCGGCTTCATCTTTGCCAACTGCATCAATATGATGGGTCGCATTTTGTATAGCACTTGGTACATCAACCGTCAGTATCAGCCGCTCGGACTGAATCCACTCCAAGGACTTTGGCCCGGCAAGCTATTCGGCAGCACCATACTGATTGCTGGCATCATCTGCTACTGGGTAAGTGAATTCTTATTAGTTACCAACGTTGATTAATTGAACTTCTTTTCATTTTGCTGTAGTATCGAAATGAGGTGTTTGGGACGCATATAGGCATTGGTCTAGGCACTGGCATTCTATGTTTGTTTGCCTGGGCTGTGGCTCATCGGGATCTGATGCATTTGGCATGGAAGTATGGACGTCGCATCAAGATCGATTGAAGATGTAAAATCTTCGTGTTTGTTTTACAATTCTGGACCGCAGAGTCTACGTTCTCTGTTCACACATCACACTTCTAGTTAAAAATAAATGTTAGTTAAGTTATTACATAATTATAAATGTGTTGAATTGCTTAATTTTTGCTGCTTTACGCTACAAATTGTTAAATACGCATAAAAAGACAACGAACAACAAAGTTATCCAAAGTAATCGTATTGCTGAGATTAAAATGTACAGTCTCTCCGATATAAATATAATTAAGTATATCTATATATATATTTATAGTATATGAAGACTTTGTTGTATGATAATCATTTGTTATTTATGTAGTCACCGTTACTGCTTTACCTTTATGCACATGTATAAAATAAAATAAAATGGAATTAGTCCCGATCAAGCTTCAAGATGCAAAAAATTTAAAATACATGTACAAATATATATATATATATATATAGTGACATATCCAGACCATGACATCATGCAGATATCTCATGTCCACACTCACGGCGACAACGCCGGCGCCACGCGCAGATCCATTATTCATTATCAGCATAAGCATTTAGACCTAACTGTATATTAACTGTAACATCATGCAGATCTCTAGCATAAACAATTTTACCTAACTGTAACATCATGCAGATCTCTCATGTCCACACTCACTGCGACGGCGTCAGCGCCTCAGCATAAGCAATCAAACCTAACGTATATTCTAAGAAATTTAACCTAACTGTAAATAATGAAATAAGACGCAAATGCGAGGTTCCATATAAGGTATACTCAACTAAATTTTTTCGATTTTTTAAGCCAAAATACAAATTTCAAGCGAGTGTGTTGGTATCGATGCTTTATGGCCTAACAACAAATGGCATCCGATTTTGCTGGCATCGATATTCATGACTAAAAATTTCATGCTGTTATCGATCCCTGTTGACCTAAGGACAAAGTGTAAGTATCGGTAACTTGTCGCATTGTACGTTAAACAGTCGACGAGCGCGGATTGCAGTAGACATTTTTGTTCTCAGTAATGGCAGAAAAATTAATTAAGCTGCCCAAAATGAACCTGATCGAGGATGAGGTTTCTGAAAATAATGCCAATGTTGCGAATAGCGCCACCAATAATGCGAATGCACAAAACATTCGCAAAAATGTCAGCAACGGCGGCAAAACAACGGCAAGCAGCGTGCGCACCTCGAGTCGAACCAAGGTAAGTAGTGTTGCCAATGCTGCCAATTCTGCCAGTGCTGCCAATGCCAGCTGAACTGCTGCCAGCACGTGCCAGTGCTCTATCGTTTGGTTTCTTACAGAAACCGAAGAAAGCTTACGATCCGTCCGATAGTTTCATATCGTGCGGACCACGCAGCTCTCTAACAGCACAAATGCAGCCGCAACCACAGGCGCAGTCGCAGGCACCGTTGTCGTCACCGTCACCCCCACAAAATAGTGGTGGCAGCAGGCAGATGGATGAAGAAGTGCCAGATGTGCCAAGCTTGGATCAGATGCGTAACAACGATACGTGCACGGCCTGCGGCAAGTGCGAGCCAAGACGTGGCCGTGGCTATCGCAGCAAACATCTCAAATGCAAGAATTGCCCTCTGAAGTGTAAGCCAAGCTAGCATTTCAAATTTAAATTAACTGCTCATTATTTAATTGATTTACAGGGCACATTGACTGTTTGCCAATAAAGTTTGACATTCTGCAGAATGCGCGCAAAAGATACAGATGTGTTGCATGCCGGCGCTGTGACGTCTGCAATCAAAAGATAGCCGGGGAGCAGCTGGTCAATGTGCTGTGCCTGCGTATATGTCTATCACTTGGATTGCTGTTTTCCGCGTGTAACGCCAGCCATGATGAATGACATGCAATGGAAGTGTAATAGTTGTGTTCACTCCTATAATTTGAGAGAATCGAAGGTCGTTGCTGGCAAATCAGAGACACAGCTGACGGCCAATAAATCCAAGGCTGGTCAAAGGAAGCGGATCACTTCCGATACAGCTGCAAATGGCATTGTCAAGAAACCATTGCCAAAATACAAGCGAGTGCCGACTAAGCGTGGCGGCGACAACGAAAGCAAAGACAAAGGATATATTCCTCCTACCAAGTTAAGTAAATTGGTATCCAACGTCTCAAAGAGCGCATCTAAATCCATGAAGAATAAGTTGTCAATGAACAAGCAAAAGCCGGCAACGAATTCAATCACCAATCCATCTCCTGCTCCAGCTTCTGCTCCAGGTCCAGCTCCTGGTCCAGCTCCTGGTCCAGCTCCGCTCCACTCCGCTCCCCTGCTCCAGCTACCGCTCCATCTCCAGCTCCAGCTCCTGCTCTAGCTCCAGCTCCAGCTCTTACTCCAGCTCCGGCTACGGCTCCAGCTCTTGCTTCAGCTCCTGCTCCTGCTCAAGCTCCAGCTCCTGCTCTTGCTCCTGCTCCAGCGCCCGCTCCAGTTCCTGCTCAAGCTCCTGGTCCTGCTCCAGCTCCTGCTCCTGGTCCAGCTCCCGCTCTTGCTCCAGCTCCAGCTCCAGTTCCAGCTCCTGCTCTAGCTTCAGCTCCAGCTCTTACTCCAGCTCCTGCTCCAGCTGTGCTAAGCTCAACGGAGGGCAGATGGGGTGACGTCAACTTCTGGTCAGTCAATCAGGTTCACTCGTATATTAAGGAGCGTTGTCCACAGCACGCAGATATCTTCAAGGAACAAATTATTGATGGTCATGCAATAATTTTACTCACTCGTAGCGACATCTTAAAGAGCTTAGGTCTGAAGCTTGGCCCAGCACTGCACGTCTTAGAAATAGTCGTCGGCTTGCAGCGTTCCAGCCGCTTTGCTTGCCACGAGAGCAGAGTTATAAGTCCCAGCTCAGGCTCAGGCTGCAACAGCTCAGGTAAGCACCTTTTTTTTGTTATGAATGTGTGCGATGAGAGCAGCAAACACTCTATCCTTGTATTTTTTGCAGATCAACATTAACCTGCAATTGTCCGATGCAGAAATAACTACAAATCACATCATCACATCACATCGTGGAATTTTCTCAATAACAATAGGGACTTCTCTCTCCCACGAAAGAGACAGATAAATGAAGGGTGCTACTTTCAATATTGTTAAAATAATGTTAACCTGATCGGATGCATAGTTATAAACAGTCCTTGTTCCATTAGTTAATAAATCACACATGGGAATTATGTTGTTTATTAAATCTTACCGAACCGATACACCTGTTAGTGGAAGACAATATCTAACACCATTTGAAAGGGATATATATATCCAGCAAATTTAATAGCTACAGTTATAAAAATTTGCTGCAAAGATTACTAGAAATCATCTTTATAATTTTCTTCTCTTTTGTTCTCGTTTTTGTAATATTTTTAATCCTCATTCTAAGTAATTACCAAATTGTAATAAGTAACCAAAACTGCCAAAGAGGCAGCATTCCGGTTGATTTGGCTTTATGACATATCCATAATTAATCTAAAATGAAAAACATTTCCAACTGATGTATGGCAACTTTAAAAATTAATGCAGGGAGCAATCGATTGACAATACTTGCTGTGTATTAGTAAGAGCACAGATAAGACTCCGCTGTGATAACGTGGTAGTTAACATGGTCCTCGAGTGCACCTGGTTCAATGGATTTTTGGTGTGTGAGATAGGTGTGTGTGTGTGTTTGAGAGAGAGAGAGAAAAGTGGGTTGGGATGGTTTTTGGTTGAGTGCTTGAAATTGTTAAGAATTTGTTGTTAACGCAGTGCTGAAAATTAATCAGTCACGTCAACATGTTCATTCTAACGGCAATCTCTCTTGGCCTGAGCTTTGTGGTTGCTCTGCTGTGCCTGGGACTGCTGCTGCTCAGCCGCCGGTCGGCTCTGATCTTTGGCAAATATCCGTGCAAGGGCATTTTCTACAAGCTGAAATATGTAATTGGACTATTTGTGGTGAGCCAGCTGCGCTATCGAATCTACAAGCGTAACGAGAACTGCTCAGCTCGGCAACTCATCTGGCCACGTTGGATCGGCCGCAGCCGTTGAGCAATGATCCGAAAAGCTATGATGTGATCAGCTTAATGGCCGCCAATGCTGCTGGTCAGAAGCTGATGGTGACACTGGAGCGGCGTAGGCGGGGAGTGCTGAAAGCAGCTTTATATTTATATCTTCCCGATAGCGGTCTGTACAGTCTACCCAAACTGCCGGACATGGTGCACTTCACCGACGATGGCAGCGATGAGAGCACCGAATTTCGTGGTGTCGGTTTTCATCTGTATCCATTGGCATCCATGCGTCACTGGCAACTCAAGTTTGAGGGGCAGCTACGTAAGGAGTCCGCGGCAGCTGGGGATGAACTGCTGCCAGTGCTGCTGGATCTGAGATTCACCAGCTCCCAAGACACATCTGACGTTCCACGCTGATTGCCGACTCGATAGCACGCGAGGCATGGAACGAAGGATTCTATAGCATGCTCAAGTGCGTTGGCCACATTGTCGAGAAGCGGACGCATTACTAGCAGCATGGCCAATTGGATGGCAGCATTGTGCTGGACGGACGACAACTGGCGTTGGAATTGCGCGGCTTTCGTGATCACAGTTTTGGCACCGAGCGCTGCCTGATCACCATCAATCGCTATGTGTATTTTGCATTGCTGCTGGACGATGGTCGCAGCATGGTTGTGGGCAATCTTAGCCAGCCCTCGTTCTTTCTATCCTCGCTCAAGGTTGGCTACGTTTGCACACCCGACGGCGTCTATCAGCCGATTACGGCCAGCAACTTCGAGCTGTACTCGTACGGGGAGAAGGGTACCCCGCCACAGCATCAGAACTTCAGCGTGGACACCGCGGATCAGACGTATCTAGTGCAAATACGAGTTGAGCACAGTGCCGTTCGGTATGTGGGCGGTGATTGGGAGTCCAAGGTCTACAATCAATTTGTGGCCTGTACTATCAATGGCATCACTGGCCACGGACATGCCGAATATCTCTATAGGCACACAACTGGTCGGCCCCAGTCAATTGCCGACCAGGATCCCCAATGGTATCAACGCATCAAGCGCTATGAGCGTAGTCTAAGCAACATGGATAATGTCAGCGATGAAGATTTTATATTCTAACTCAGATCTGAGTATGTTCACATTTATATATCTTTCTATTGCCCATGTGATACATGTCTTTTTTTTCTGTTTTGTTTATTTTCTTAGAAATGAAAGCAGATGGCGAATTATACAAAAAAGAAATCGAAACTGTTTACAACACAGAGAAATAAGCAAAACATTTGTTTTTTTTTTTGTTTTATTTAATAACGCAACCAAAAAAATATAAATAAATAAACAAGCAAATGTAAATAAATTTATAAAATATATATTATCTAAATACATTTGTAAAACAAATGTTAATTGGCTAAATCAGATTTGTAAAAAGTGTAGTTTATAAGTGACGAACGTCTAAAAAAGTTTTGACTTAATTATAGTCCATCCAAATTTATTTTGTACCTATAAACTTATAAAAAAAAATAAAACACTTGTAAGTAGTGATCAGATTGATTAACTGTAAAAATTTCATTAAAATAATTAAGTAAGCAATAAGTGAATATCCAATATCAACTTTGTGAGTGTATCCAATGCATACTTTTATTTGTGGATCATCGAACCTGTTATCAAAATATTTATAAATATAATTTTTCGCTCTGCACTCCAGTGCCCAGCGGGTGTGGGTGGGGGCAGGTTTCTGTATCAAAGTCAATGTGGGATAAGATTAAAAAAATCATATTGGATTTGCTATCAACAAATAAACCAAGCCGAGGTCGTTTTTTTTTATTTAACTTTACTTGATTTATACAGCCAAAGACAACGAATGTTTTCATCTAATCTAATATAATCTGGGATTAGTAGGAATATAGTGCAGCTGTCTGGGAATGCCAAAATGCTACCAAAGCTGACAAATAGTATTTTGATTGGGAAACCTAACCGAAAGTGAATTATTTACAATTTTACACATAAATAAAGTTCCTACAAAATAATGTTTATAAATATATATATAAATTATATAAACAAATGTTTATAATAAATAAAAGTAGGCAGAGTTACAGTTGTAAACAAAACAAAAGTCATTTTGCTCTCAAAATAAACAGGAAACGAAATAAGCAAGAAACACAAAATTGTTCAAGTTTCCAAGTATCAAACACAATAAAATTACAATCAAAATTAACAGGCTATAAAATGAATAATATTGGCAGCGATACGGATATTGATATAACTGACAGCAGTGTCACCATTAAGCCGAAGATGAATACGTCCAGTCTAAATAATAACAGTCCAAGTCGTAATTAAAGTCCAGCAAAAAACTTGGACAATGCGCAGTTTCACCTGTCGGAGATGCCATCAAATTGTCGCCGTGCCTTACTGCAGCATATGGTGGACAGTTTGCCAACGATGGTGCAAAATCGTGTGGTGGCACTGAAGCACAATCAATTGCAGCTGACTAAGATCTCGGAGCAGTTCTTTCGGGAGCTCTTTGATCTGCAGAAGCGTTTCTATCGGCAGAGCTGCACGCTGCTCGATGCTCGTCGAGACATTGTTGCTGGTGATGTGGAGCCGCTGGTAATGGAGCCTTCCTGACCTGAGGAGCCAAATGAGCACCTCGAGGAGATTAAGTCGACTGAGGGGTTTAAGGAACTGACCAAACAGCTGCAGCATGTGCCGGACAATGCGAATGGTTTGCCGCGTTTCTGGTTAACAGTGTTTCGCAATGTCGATCATCTCGGATCTGATACAGGAGCATGATGAACCGTTGCTAGAGTGTCTGATGGATAAGCGCGTCAGCTACGAATTGGACAGCTACACCATACACTTTCAGTTCCGGCCGAACAAGTATCTACACAAATCGTCGCTGCTGCTGACTAAGAAATACGTTTTACGCCACAAGGCTCTCAAGGAATATCCGTTTATGTTCGGTGGTCCGGAGACGCTGTGCTGCGAGGGCTGTCAGATGAGCAGACAAAAATGGTGCTTGGCGCCGACTTTGAAGTGGGCTTTTTACTGCGCACCGAAATCGTTTATAAAGCCATACTCTTCTACACCGGCGAAGTCGTGGATAACTTTTACGATGACCTGTACACAGCGGACAATACATCGTTGTCCTCCGAATAGTAGATGCTCCGTCTGGAGCATTAGGATCTAATCGATGTAATTAAAAAATATGTAAGTGGATTATCATCAGACGAATGCATTTTTACTCTACATATAAAGCACAAATATATAAATATATCTAGCTAACTGTTCTCTATAATATGGAGCTATTTAAATATGCTTGTGTAGTATTCCTCCTCCAGATCGTACAGATCCATAGACATCTCATCGCGCAGCTTCATCAGCTTTTTATCACACTCAATCTGTGTGACCCGAAATAGCTGTGAGTTAGCCTCATTCACTGAATGAAAATCATTGAGGATAAGGTATTGCTTGAGATCTGCCACCAGTTTCATCAACGATTCACCCGCTCGCACTGAAAGACATTAATTATTATTGTTGTTGCATTAAGTAAACATTTATCACATTTATGGTTATCATTACACAAATTCTAAAACTTTATAGAACATACATATTGGTCAATATTAGGTAGCAAGATGAAAGAGAGGAAAAAATTAATTCATAAATTCGTCTTTCTTTTTTCTTGATTATTTCTTATTTATGTAGTGAATTAAATTTCTCTTAAAACGAAATGCAACAGAATGGAACAACAGAAAGCTAAACGATTGAGTTACGTACATTGGAACACTCAAACACTCAAAAATGAATTTAAGAAATTTAATACGTAAGAATTCTGTAGTGGAGAGAGCTTGACTCGATTTTATTTGAACGGTGTTTAACATGAAGTGTTTCGATCCGATCCATAAGTAACTTAAATAGTTTCAAATTAATTAAGCGATTACAACTTTCCATTGTCAGAAGTCTGGCAATTAGTAGGTAAAATCTCAGATTAAGAATATGTATATATAATACTTTTAATACTATATATATATATATATGCTTACCCATATTTGCCGATCGCAGTTGCATTTCAAGTGCATCCTGCTCGCATTGTGTTATCTGGGAAATTTGACTATGACTCTCGCGCCGCGCCAACTTCAGTATTTCTGTAGACAAATGCAAAAGTGAATTAGATTAAAGAGAATATGTATAGAATCACCTGTATGAAGTTACGCTCTTTAAAACAAATGGCTATAGGCCTAAGGAGAGGCTTTGCTTAAATACGGCTTGCTTGCATTGTGGTCGGCAACAGTTGGAGTCAGAACACCTGCTGATATTGGTCATTAGAAATTTCTATTCGCAATACAATAATTGTGTGGAACGATATGGGCAAATCATTTTCGTACTTTTTCGATCGGTTCGGTACCACGGAGAGGGTCCGCGTGCTGATTATTGGATTGGATGGCGCCGGTAAGACGACAGCACTCTATCAGCTTAAGTTGGACGCTGCCTTAACCAGCATACCAACGGTTGGATTCAATGTTGAAACGATTAAGTATAAGCGCCTGCGTATGACCATCTGGGACATTGGTGGCCAGCATCGTGCGCGCTCCTTGTGGCGCTATTATTATTATAATGCCGTTGCAGTAATATTTGTCGTTGATTCCTCCGATGAGGACCGCTTCCACGAGGCCATGATCGAGCTGCACGCAATGATGCGTGTGAAGGAGCTAAAGGACAGCGTTTTACTAGTACTCGCCAACAAGCAAGATCTGCCGCACGCCGTCACACCGTTTGAACTGGCCATACGACTGCGTCTGCACGAGATCCACCAGAAATGGAAAGTGCAGGGCATCAGCGCTACCTTCGACAGAGGCCTCAATAAGGGCATGGAAGTGCTCTATCGTTTGATACGCACGCGTCGTTAGCGTGCCCGTGGCGAGCGTAGCCTTTGCAAATGCTTCTAGGGCCACTTAATTTCTGATTATTAATTTGGATTTTTTACCTTCGAAGTTTTCCAACATGCTCCGCACATCTTCTTTGAGGCGCGCATTGTAGGATTTCAGCAGCGCCTCCTTTGACTGTGGCAATATTGTAATCCGCTGCTTGTCATTGCATGTTGAGCTATAAATTGAAAAACATTTGTATTTTCATATTTTATTTATTTTATTTTATTTTTTGTTTTGCTTGTAGCCATTTAGCCGGTCTTCTTCTACCAAGCAGGGTTGCTCATATTTATTGCAATCCCCAAACAACTGCGCGGTATTTCGATTAATTTATTGCGTTGTCGATAAAATTAATTGCTCTGTCTTGTACTCAAGTTTGAAACCATTTAAATTTATATTCATAAACTTGTTTGAATGCTTTACTGCAGTTCTTAGAAATAAATCAAAGCAAAGCTCATGTTATGTGTATGTGTGAGCAGTAATAATATAAAATCTTATAAAGAAATGAAAAATTCACCTATTGTACTTTATATACATACAAATACTTTCAGTTTAATAGCAGTCGCTTGTATTAACTGATTAAATATCAACATTGTGCAAGGAATTTCTTCTTATTTAGTTTTTAAAGTATTATGCAAACCTAACGATTTGTGGCAATGTCCATGGCTGAATGTTCGCTTGCCGATATTTTGTAATGGTTGTTATATCGATATAACTGCAAATGTGTTGCTAAATGTCACCGCTAGTTCTTGACCTGCAGAGGTAGTGAAAAGAGACTCGAAAACAGCAAACGGCGAAGTATTTAAGCAAGGCAGGCAGCCCTGCAACTAATATTCGATCAAGATAAGCCAACGAAGGAGATTCTACACTTGCAATGCTTTAATGCTAAGGTCCATACTCAGTGGGGACACGAATGGTTCTGCGGAAGACATACCAACCGTTGGCGAGGGCGGCGGGAGTGGGATTGGTAGTGGCAGTGGGAGTGGCAGCGGCAGCAGTCGAAGCACCAACAGTGAAGCATTTAGCCGAGCAAGTTGCGGCATCAGCTCCAGCTCGATTTACAGTGGCCAAAGTGTTGTGTGTATCAGTGGCAATAACAGAGCGAGTGGAAACGGAACTGCAAGCGCCAGTGGCAGCGGGAGCAGTACACCAGCAACCGCTATTGTCCTGCATGCGTAGCCACAAGCTCACAGCAACAACAACAGAAGCATCATCAGACAGACACATTTCTTCAACGAAATTCAAAGTCGAGCAATAGTGCAAAGGGACGAAGAAATGCATCGACATCTGGCGGCGTTGACGTGCAGCACATGCGTAACAATCTAAGCATATCCACATCGAGCTCGACGCGCAACACCCGCGGTGGCAGCAACAGCAGCAGCAGCAGTGCGACTGCCGCTGCCTTTGCCTCAGCTTTGATGGCATCCAGCGGCATTGTGGCCTATTATGCCAATAGCATTATCAATTGCAGAGACACCGGGTGGCTAAAGCTACAGCTGCAATGCCCTCAACGTTGACTTCAATTCCTATACGGGAACACATCAGTGGACGCGCATGCTCGAATGTTCGTTGCCGCCAAGTATGTGAATTTCAACCTCCCTTCAAATGTTATTGTTAATTAATAATTGATTTTAAAATTGCTGCCTTGGCCAGAGTTTAAGGCTAGATTTGGGCTTGCACACATATTTGATATTAGGATTCATACCATTAGCATCAGTGGCCGAGTTTATATACATAGAAATCTTATCTTATTTCTGGTCCCTCAATCCATCTGATAATCATTTGGGTTTCCAGTTCTTTCATTAGACACAAGATCACCCGTAATCAACATTCGACTCTGTATATCGTATTTCCTTCATAAATATGTATTTGGAAAGATCTACGAAAATCAATAAATCTAAGACAAAGCTTAACATATTTTTTTTTGGCGGAATTTGTATTTAATTCGTACTTGAGTTGATATGTTTGTCCCATCACAAATTAATCTATAATTATTTATTAATTTTTTATTGCAATCGTACAGACGCAGTAAGCACACAGTGCTTGCCTACAAGGATGCAATGGTCGTGTTTGGCGGCTTTAATGGCAAGAAAATGCTGAACGATCTGATACGGTTTGGTGTCAAGGACAAGTCATGGGGACGGGCACGTGCAACTGGAACGCCACCGGCGCCACGCTATCATCATTCCGCTGTTGTGGCGGGCAGCTCGATGTTTATCTTTGGCGGCTATACGGGCGAAATACAGCACCTGGATGGATTTTTGTTGTTATTTTGTTGGCACTTGATTTGATTTGGGATGTTCATCAGTGCTTTGATATAGCAGTTGATGTCCACCAAGTGAAAATACCTTGCGATGGCGCGCAATGTGGTAGAGAGCAGCCTATTGGGCAGTGGTTTCAGTATCATTTTTCAGGTGAGGCCAGAAACCCCTTACAAACACTCAAAATACATGAGTCAGAATTGCAGACGTGTTTTCGATTTGTCACTTGCCACTTGTCATTTTCCGTTTGTTTGTTATCTTGCAGATACTGTGCCCCATCCTAACGTTCGGCACTAATGCGTACATTGTAGGTCGCGAAGTGCTTGGCATTATGAATGTGCGTCTGCTGCTGCTCTTCTTTTCGCGCGATGCAATCAACCGGGCAGCGCTGAGCGCCAATTCTCAGCAGCGCGACAAATGCTCTTGGGCGCAGTTGATCAACCAAATGTGGCTTACGTAAGTCAGCCAACAGACAGACAATCAGACCGATTGCATAGTCCTTTCCATATTTTTGTCTCACTTTCTCTTCCTTTTTATCAGGGTGCCCATTTGCGCCGCTCTGTGCGCTCCTTGTTTGTGGATGCACCATATAGCGGACAATATGAGTTGGCCTGCTATGCGGTGGCGCTTTCCTGTGTCCTGGAGCTTGTCGCCCAGCCTGCGGTGTTCGTGGCGCAGGTCTTTTGCTTTGTCAAGCTTAAAATTGTGCTAAACACGCTGCACATCTTTGCGCGGTGCGTCAGGTCAGCAGCGTGCTGAACAATCTACTGCTGGGCGTCAGCTCCATTGGCCTTTTGGCATTCACCTTTGGCCAGAGCTATTCGCACGGTCTGCCGCAGCGTCTGCTGCAGTGGCACTGCCTGGCCATCTATCTGCTATCCGTGAACGGAATCAGCGAGGGATACATGTTTGCGACGAACACCAGCCGTGACATTGACAAGTACAACTACCTGATGGCCATATTCTCAATAAGTTTCCTCGTCTTGTCGTATATTCTAACGGGCGCTTTTGGACCCGTCGGCTTCATCTTTGCCAACTGCATCAATATGATGGGTTGCATTTTGTATAGCACTTGGTACATCAACCGTCAGTATCAGCCGCTCGGACTGAATCCACTCCAAGGACTTTGGCCCGGCAAGCTATTCGGCAGCACCATACTGATTGCTGGCATCATCTGCTACTGGGTAAGTGAATTCTTATTAGTTACCAACGTTGATTAATTGAACTTCTTTTAATTTTGCTGTAGTATCGAAATGAGGTGTTTTGGACGCATATAGGCATTGGTCTAGGCACTGGCATTCTATGTTTGTTTGCCTGGGCTGTGGCTCATCGGGATCTGATGCATTTGGCATGGAAGTATGGACGTCGCATCAAGATCGATTGAAGATGTAAAATCTTCGTGTTTGTTTTACAATTCTGGACCGCAGAGTCTACGTTCTCTGTTCACACATAACACTTCTAGTTAAAAATAAATGTTAGTTAAGTTATTACATAATTATAAATGTGTTGAATTGCTTAATTTTTGCTGCTTTACGCTACAAATTGTTAAATACGCATAAAAAGACAACGAACAACAAAGTTATCCAAAGTAATCGTATTGCTGAGATTAAAATGTACAGTCTCTCCGATATAAATATAATTAAGTATATCTATATATATATTTATAGTATATGAAGACTTTGTTGTATGATAATCATTTGTTATTTATGTAGTCACCGTTACTGCTTTACCTTTATGCACATGTATAAAATAAAATAAAATGGAATTAGTCCCGATCAAGCTTCAAGATGCAAAAAATTTAAAATACATGTACAAATATATATATATATATATATATATATATATATATATATATATATATATAGTGACATATCCAGACCATGACATCATGCAGATATCTCATGTCCACACTCACGGCGACAACGCCGGCGCCACGCGCAGATCCATTATTCATTATCAGCATAAGCATTTAGACCTAACTGTATATTAACTGTAACATCATGCAGATCTCTAGCATAAACAATTTTACCTAACTGTAACATCATGCAGATCTCTCATGTCCACACTCACTGCGACGGCGTCAGCGCCTCAGCATAAGCAATCAAACCTAACTGTATATTCTAAGAAATTTAACCTAACTGTAAATAATGAAATAAGACGCAAATGCGAGGTTCCATATAAGGTATACTCAACTAAATTTTTTCGATTTTTTAAGCCAAAATACAAATTTCAAGCGAGTGTGTTGGTATCGATGCTTTATGGCCTAACAACAAATGGCATCCGATTTTGCTGGCATCGATATTCATGACTAAAAATTTCATGCTGTTATCGATCCCTGTTGACCTAAGGACAAAGTGTAAGTATCGGTAACTTGTCGCATTGTACGTTAAACAGTCGACGAGCGCGGATTGCAGTAGACATTTTTGTTCTCAGTAATGGGCAGCTCTCTAACAGCACAAATGCAGCCGCAACCACAGGCGCAGGCGCAGGCACCGTTGTCGTCACCGTCACCCCCACAAAATAGTGGTGGCAGCAAGCAGATTGATGAAGAAGTGCCAGATGTGCCAAGCTTGGATCAGATGCGTAACAACGATACGTGCACGGCCTGCGGCAAGTGCGAGTCAAGACGTGGCCGTGGCTATCGCAGCAAACATCTCAAATGCAAGAATTGCCCTCTGAAGTGTAAGCCAAGCTAGCATTTCAAATTTAAATTAACTGCTCATTATTTAATTGCTTTACAGGGCACATTGACTGTTTGCCAATAAAGTTTGACATTCTGCAGAATGCGCGCAAAAGATACAGATGTGTTGCATGCCGGCGCTGTGACGTCTGCAATCAAAAGATAGCCGGGGAGCAGCTGGTCATGTGCTGTGCCTGCGTATATGTCTATCACTTGGATTGCTGTTTTCCGCGTGTAACGCCAGCCATGATGAATGACATGCAATGGAAGTGTAATAGTTGTGATCACTCCTATAATTTGAGAGAATCGAAGGTCGTTGCTGGCAAATCAGAGACACAGCTGACGGCCAATAAATCCAAGGCTGGTCAAAGGAAGCGGATCACTTCCGATACAGCTGCAAATGGCATTGTCAAGAAACCATTGCCAAAATACAAGCGAGTGCCGACTAAGCGTGGCGGCGACAACGAAAGCAAAGACAAAGGATATATTCCTCCTACCAAGTTAAGTAAATTGGTATCCAACGTCTCAAAGAGCGCATCTAAATCCATGAAGAATAAGTTGTCAATGAACAAGCAAAAGCCGGCAACGAATTCAATCACCAATCCATCTCCTGCTCCAGCTTCTGCTCCAGGTCCAGCTCCTGGTCCAGCTCCTGGTCCAGCTCCTGCTCCAGCTACCGCTCCATCTCCAGCTCCAGCTCCTGCTCCAGCTACCGCTCCATCTCCAGCTCCTGCTCTAGCTCCAGCTCCAGCTCTTACTCCAGCTCCGGCTCCGGCTCCAGCTCTTGCTTCAGCTCCTGCTCCTGCTCAAGCTCCAGCTCCTGCTCTTGCTCCTGCTCCAGCGCCCGCTCCAGTTCCTGCTCCTGCTCCTGGTCCAGCTCCCGCTCTTGCTCCAGCTCCAGCTCCAGTTCCAGCTCCTGCTCTAGCTTCAGCTCCAGCTCTTACTCCAGCTCCTGCTCCAGCTGTGCTAAGCTCAACGGAGGGCAGATGGGGTGACGTCATCTTCTGGTCAGTCAATCAGGTTCACTCGTATATTAAGGAGCGTTGTCCACAGCACGCAGATATCTTCAAGGAACAAATTATTGATGGTCATGCAATAATTTTACTCACTCGTAGCGACATCTTAAAGAGCTTGGGTCTGAAGCTTGGCCCAGCACTGCACGTCTTAGAAATAGTCGTCGGCTTGCAGCGTTCCAGCCGCTTTGCTTGCCACGAGAGCAGAGTTATAAGTCCCAGCTCAGGCTCAGGCTGCAACAGCTCAGGTAAGCACCTTTTTTTTGTTATGAATGTGTGCGATGAGAGCAGCAAACACTCTATCCTTGTATTTTTTGCAGATCAACATTAACCTGCAATTGTCCGATGCAGAAATAACTACAAATCACATCATCACATCACATCGTGGAATTTTCTCAATAACAATAGGGACTTCTCTCTCCCACGAAAGAGACAGATAAATGAAGGGTGCTACTTTCAATATTGTTAAAATAATGTTAACCTGATCGGATGCATAGTTATAAACAGTCCTTGTTCCATTAGTTAATAAATCACACATGGGAATTATGTTGTTTATTAAATCTTACCGAACCGATACACCTGTTAGTGGAAGACAATATCTAACACCATTTGAAAGGGATATATATATATCCAGCAAATTTAATAGCTACAGTTATAAAAATTTGCTGCAAAGATTACTAGAAATCATCTTTATAATTTTCTTCTCTTTTGTTCTCGTTTTTGTAATATTTTTAATCCTCATTCTAAGTAATTACCAAATTGTAATAAGTAACCAAAACTGCCAAAGAGGCAGCATTCCGGTTGATTTGGCTTTATGACATATCCATAATTAATCTAAAATGAAAAACATTTCCAACTGATGTATGGCAACTGCGTAACAATCTAAGCATATCCACATCGAGCTCGACGCGCAACACCCGCGGTGGCAGCAACAGCAGCAGCAGCAGTGCGACTGCCGCTGCCTTTGCCTCAGCTTTGATGGCATCCAGCGGCATTGTGGCCTATTATGCCAATAGCATTATCAATTGCAGAGACACCGGGTGGCTAAAGCTACAGCTGCAATGCCCCCAACGTTGACTTCAATTCCTATACGGGAACACATCAGTGGACGCGCATGCTCGAATGTTCGTTGCCGCCAAGTATGTGAATTTCAACCTCCCTTCAAATGTTATTGTTAATTAATAATTGATTTTAAAATTGCTGCCTTGGCCAGAGTTTAAGGCTAGATTTGGGCTTGCACACATATTTGATATTAGGATTCATACCATTAGCATCAGTGGCCGAGTTTATATACATAGAAATCTTATCTTATTTCTGGTCCCTCAATCCATCTGATAATCATTTGGGTTTCCAGTTCTTTCATTAGACACAAGATCACCCGTAATCAACATTCGACTCTGTATATCGTATTTCCTACATAAATATGTATTTGGAAAGATCTACGAAAATCAATAAATCTAAGACAAAGCTTAACATATTTTTTTTTGGCGGAATTTGTATTTAATTCGTACTTGAGTTGATATGTTTGTCCCATCACAAATTAATCTATAATTATTTATTAATTTTTTATTGCAATCGTACAGACGCAGTAAGCACACAGTGCTTGCCTACAAGGATGCAATGGTCGTGTTTGGCGGCTTTAATGGCAAGAAAATGCTGAACGATCTGATACGGTTTGGGGTGTCAAGGACAAGTCATGGGGACGGGCACGTGCAACTGGAACGCCACCGGCGCCACGCTATCATCATTCCGCTGTTGTGGCGGGCAGCTCGATGTTTATCTTTGGCGGCTATACGGGCGAAATACAGCACCTGGATGGATTTTTGTTGTTATTTTGTTGGCACTTGATTTGATTTGGGATGTTCATCAGTGCTTTGATATAGCAGTTGATGTCCACCAAGTGAAAATACCTTGCGATGGCGCGCAATGTGGTAGAGAGCAGCCTATTGGGCAGTGGTTTCAGTATCATTTTTCAGGTGAGGCCAGAAACCCCTTACAAACACTCAAAATACATGAGTCAGAATTGCAGACGTGTTTTCGATTTGTCACTTGCCACTTGTCATTTTCCGTTTGTTTGTTATCTTGCAGATACTGTGCCCCATCCTAACGTTCGGCACTAATGCGTACATTGTAGGTCGCGAAGTGCTTGGCATTATGAATGTGCGTCTGCTGCTGCTCTTCCTTTTCGCGCGATGCAATCAACCGGGCAGCGCTGAGCGCCAATTCTCAGCAGCGCGACAAATGCTCTTGGGCGCAGTTGATCAACCAAATGTGGCTTACGTAAGTCAGCCAACAGACAGACAATCAGACCGATTGCATAGTCCTTTCCATATTTTTGTCTCACTTTCTCTTCCTTTTTATCAGGGTGCCCATTTGCGCCGCTCTGTGCGCTCCTTGTTTGTGGATGCACCATATAGCGGACAATATGAGTTGGCCTGCTATGCGGTGGCGCTTTCCTGTGTCCTGGAGCTTGTCGCCCAGCCTGCGGTGTTCGTGGCGCAGGTCTTTTGCTTTGTCAAGCTTAAAATTGTGCTAAACACGCTGCACATCTTTGCGCGGTGCGTCAGGTCAGCAGCGTGCTGAACAATCTACTGCTGGGCGTCAGCTCCATTGGCCTTTTGGCATTCACCTTTGGCCAGAGCTATTCGCACGGTCTGCCTCAGCGTCTGCTGCAGTGGCACTGCCTGGCCATCTATCTGCTATCCGTGAACGGAATCAGCGAGGGATACATGTTTGCGACGAACACCAGCCGTGACATTGACAAGTACAACTACCTGATGGCCATATTCTCAATAAGTTTCCTCGTCTTGTCGTATATTCTAACGGGCGCTTTTGGACCCGTCGGCTTCATCTTTGCCAACTGCATCAATATGATGGGTTGCATTTTGTATAGCACTTGGTACATCAACCGTCAGTATCAGCCGCTCGGACTGAATCCACTCCAAGGACTTTGGCCCGGCAAGCTATTCGGCAGCACCATACTGATTGCTGGCATCATCTGCTACTGGGTAAGTGAATTCTTATTAGTTACCAACGTTGATTAATTGAACTTCTTTTAATTTTGCTGTAGTATCGAAATGAGGTGTTTTGGACGCATATAGGCATTGGTCTAGGCACTGGCATTCTATGTTTGTTTGCCTGGGCTGTGGCTCATCGGGATCTGATGCATTTGGCATGGAAGTATGGACGTCGCATCAAGATCGATTGAAGATGTAAAATCTTCGTGTTTGTTTTACAATTCTGGACCGCAGAGTCTACGTTCTCTGTTCACACATAACACTTCTAGTTAAAAATAAATGTTAGTTAAGTTATTACATAATTATAAATGTGTTGAATTGCTTAATTTTTGCTGCTTTACGCTACAAATTGTTAAATACGCATAAAAAGACAACGAACAACAAAGTTATCCAAAGTAATCGTATTGCTGAGATTAAAATGTACAGTCTCTCCGATATAAATATAATTAAGTATATCTATATATATATTTATAGTATATGAAGACTTTGTTGTATGATAATCATTTGTTATTTATGTAGTCACCGTTACTGCTTTACCTTTATGCACATGTATAAAATAAAATAAAATGGAATTAGTCCCGATCAAGCTTCAAGATGCAAAAAATTTAAAATACATGTACAAATATATATATATATATATATATATATATATATATATATATATATAGTGACATATCCAGACCATGACATCATGCAGATATCTCATGTCCACACTCACGGCGACAACGCCGGCGCCACGCGCAGATCCATTATTCATTATCAGCATAAGCATTTAGACCTAACTGTATATTAACTGTAACATCATGCAGATCTCTAGCATAAACAATTTTACCTAACTGTAACATCATGCAGATCTCTCATGTCCACACTCACTGCGACGGCGTCAGCGCCTCAGCATAAGCAATCAAACCTAACTGTATATTCTAAGAAATTTAACCTAACTGTAAATAATGAAATAAGACGCAAATGCGAGGTTCCATATAAGGTATACTCAACTAAATTTTTTCGATTTTTTAAGCCAAAATACAAATTTCAAGCGAGTGTGTTGGTATCGATGCTTTATGGCCTAACAACAAATGGCATCCGATTTTGCTGGCATCGATATTCATGACTAAAAATTTCATGCTGTTATCGATCCCTGTTGACCTAAGGACAAAGTGTAAGTATCGGTAACTTGTCGCATTGTACGTTAAACAGTCGACGAGCGCGGATTGCAGTAGACATTTTTGTTCTCAGTAATGGGCAGCTCTCTAACAGCACAAATGCAGCCGCAACCACAGGCGCAGGCGCAGGCACCGTTGTCGTCACCGTCACCCCCACAAAATAGTGGTGGCAGCAAGCAGATTGATGAAGAAGTGCCAGATGTGCCAAGCTTGGATCAGATGCGTAACAACGATACGTGCACGGCCTGCGGCAAGTGCGAGTCAAGACGTGGCCGTGGCTATCGCAGCAAACATCTCAAATGCAAGAATTGCCCTCTGAAGTGTAAGCCAAGCTAGCATTTCAAATTTAAATTAACTGCTCATTATTTAATTGCTTTACAGGGCACATTGACTGTTTGCCAATAAAGTTTGACATTCTGCAGAATGCGCGCAAAAGATACAGATGTGTTGCATGCCGGCGCTGTGACGTCTGCAATCAAAAGATAGCCGGGGAGCAGCTGGTCATGTGCTGTGCCTGCGTATATGTCTATCACTTGGATTGCTGTTTTCCGCGTGTAACGCCAGCCATGATGAATGACATGCAATGGAAGTGTAATAGTTGTGATCACTCCTATAATTTGAGAGAATCGAAGGTCGTTGCTGGCAAATCAGAGACACAGCTGACGGCCAATAAATCCAAGGCTGGTCAAAGGAAGCGGATCACTTCCGATACAGCTGCAAATGGCATTGTCAAGAAACCATTGCCAAAATACAAGCGAGTGCCGACTAAGCGTGGCGGCGACAACGAAAGCAAAGACAAAGGATATATTCCTCCTACCAAGTTAAGTAAATTGGTATCCAACGTCTCAAAGAGCGCATCTAAATCCATGAAGAATAAGTTGTCAATGAACAAGCAAAAGCCGGCAACGAATTCAATCACCAATCCATCTCCTGCTCCAGCTTCTGCTCCAGGTCCAGCTCCTGGTCCAGCTCCTGGTCCAGCTCCTGCTCCAGCTACCGCTCCATCTCCAGCTCCAGCTCCTGCTCCAGCTACCGCTCCATCTCCAGCTCCTGCTCTAGCTCCAGCTCCAGCTCTTACTCCAGCTCCGGCTCCGGCTCCAGCTCTTGCTTCAGCTCCTGCTCCTGCTCAAGCTCCAGCTCCTGCTCTTGCTCCTGCTCCAGCGCCCGCTCCAGTTCCTGCTCAAGCTCCTGGTCCTGCTCCGCTCCGCTCCTGGTCCAGCTCCCGCTCTTGCTCCAGCTCCAGCTCCAGTTCCAGCTCCTGCTCTAGCTTCAGCTCCAGCTCTTACTCCAGCTCCTGCTCCAGCTGTGCTAAGCTCAACGGAGGGCAGATGGGGTGACGTCATCTTCTGGTCAGTCAATCAGGTTCACTCGTATATTAAGGAGCGTTGTCCACAGCACGCAGATATCTTCAAGGAACAAATTATTGATGGTCATGCAATAATTTTACTCACTCGTAGCGACATCTTAAAGAGCTTGGGTCTGAAGCTTGGCCCAGCACTGCACGTCTTAGAAATAGTCGTCGGCTTGCAGCGTTCCAGCCGCTTTGCTTGCCACGAGAGCAGAGTTATAAGTCCCAGCTCAGGCTCAGGCTGCAACAGCTCAGGTAAGCACCTTTTTTTTGTTATGAATGTGTGCGATGAGAGCAGCAAACACTCTATCCTTGTATTTTTTGCAGATCAACATTAACCTGCAATTGTCCGATGCAGAAATAACTACAAATCACATCATCACATCACATCGTGGAATTTTCTCAATAACAATAGGGACTTCTCTCTCCCACGAAAGAGACAGATAAATGAAGGGTGCTACTTTCAATATTGTTAAAATAATGTTAACCTGATCGGATGCATAGTTATAAACAGTCCTTGTTCCATTAGTTAATAAATCACACATGGGAATTATGTTGTTTATTAAATCTTACCGAACCGATACACCTGTTAGTGGAAGACAATATCTAACACCATTTGAAAGGGATATATATATCCAGCAAATTTAATAGCTACAGTTATAAAAATTTGCTGCAAAGATTACTAGAAATCATCTTTATAATTTTCTTCTCTTTTGTTCTCGTTTTTGTAATATTTTTAATCCTCATTCTAAGTAATTACCAAATTGTAATAAGTAACCAAAACTGCCAAAGAGGCAGCATTCCGGTTGATTTGGCTTTATGACATATCCATAATTAATCTAAAATGAAAAACATTTCCAACTGATGTATGGCAACTTTAAAAATTAATGCAGGGAGCAATCGATTGACAATACTTGCTGTGTATTAGTAAGAGCACAGATAAGACTCCGCTGTGATAACGTGGTAGTTAACATGGTCCTCGAGTGCACCTGGTTCAATGGATTTTTGGTGTGTGAGATAGGTGTGTGTGTGTGTTTGAGAGAGAGAGAGAAAAGTGGGTTGGGATGGTTTTTGGTTGAGTGCTTGAAATTGTTAAGAATTTGTTGTTAACGCAGTGCTGAAAATTAATCAGTCACGTCAACATGTTCATTCTAACGGCAATCTCTCTTGGCCTGAGCTTTGTGGTTGCTCTGCTGTGCCTGGGACTGCTGCTGCTCAGCCGCCGGTCGGCTCTGATCTTTGGCAAATATCCGTGCAAGGGCATTTTCTACAAGCTGAAATATGTAATTGGACTATTTGTGGTGAGCCAGCTGCGCTATCGAATCTACAAGCGTAACGAGAACTGCTCAGCTCGGCAACTCATCTGGCCACGTTGGATCGGCCGCAGCCGTTGAGCAATGATCCGAAAAGCTATGATGTGATCAGCTTAATGGCCGCCAATGCTGCTGGTCAGAAGCTGATGGTGACACTGGAGCGGCGTAGGCGGGGAGTTCTGAAAGCAGCTTTATATTTATATCTTCCCGATAGCGGTCTGTACAGTCTACCCAAACTGCCGGACATGGTGCACTTCACCGACGATGGCAGCGATGAGAGCACCGAATTTCGTGGTGTCGGTTTTCATCTGTATCCATTGGCATCCATGCGTCACTGGCAACTCAAGTTTGAGGGGCAGCTACGTAAGGAGTCCGCGGCAGCTGGGGATGAACTGCTGCCAGTGCTGCTGGATCTGAGATTCACCAGCTCCCAAGAACATCTGAGTTCCACGCTGATTGCCGACTCGATAGCACGCGAGGCATGGAACGAAGGATTCTATAGCATGCTCAAGTGCGTTGGCCACATTGTCGAGAAGCGGACGCATTACTAGCAGCATGGCCAATTGGATGGCAGCATTGTGCTGGACGGACGACAACTGGCGTTGGAATTGCGCGGCTTTCGTGATCACAGTTTTGGCACCGAGCGCTGCCTGATCACCATCAATCGCTATGTGTATTTTGCATTGCTGCTGGACGATGGTCGCAGCATGGTTGTGGGCAATCTTAGCCAGCCCTCGTTCTTTCTATCCTCGCTCAAGGTTGGCTACGTTTGCACACCCGACGGCGTCTATCAGCCGATTACGGCCAGCAACTTCGAGCTGTACTCGTACGGGGAGAAGGGTACCCCGCCACAGCATCAGAACTTCATCATCAGACGTATCTAGTGCAAATACGAGTTGAGCACAGTGCCGTTCGGTATGTGGGCGGTGATTGGGAGTCCAAGGTCTACAATCAATTTGTGGCCTGTACTATCAATGGCATCACTGGCCACGGACATGCCGAATATCTCTATAGGCACACAACTGGTCGGCCCCAGTCAATTGCCGACCAGGATCCCCAATGGTATCAACGCATCAAGCGCTATGAGCGTAGTCTAAGCAACATGGATAATGTCAGCGATGAAGATTTTATATTCTAACTCAGATCTGAGTATGTTCACATTTATATATCTTTCTATTGCCCATGTGATACATGTCTTTTTTTCTGTTTTGTTTATTTTCTTAGAAATGAAAGCAGATGGCGAATTATACAAAAAAGAAATCGAAACTGTTTACAACACAGAGAAATAAGCAAATTATTTGTTTGTTTTTTTTGTTTTATTTAATAACGCAACCAAAAAAATATAAATAAATAAACAAGCAACTGTAAATAAATTTATAAAATATATATTATCTAAATACATTTGTAAAACAAATGTTAATTGGCTAAATCAGATTTGTAAAAAGTGTAGTTTATAAGTGACGAACGTCTAAAAAAGTTTTGACTTAATTATAGTCCATCCAAATTTATTTTGTACCTATAAACTTATAAAAAAAAATAAAACACTTGTAAGTAGTGATCAGATTGATTAACTGTAAAAATTTCATTAAAATAATTAAGTAAGCAATAAGTGAATATCCAATATCAACTTTGTGAGTGTATCCAATGCATACTTTTATTTGTGGATCATCGAACCTGTTATCAAAATATTTATAAATATAATTTTTCGCTCTGCACTCCAGTGCCCAGCGGGTGTGGGTGGGGCAGGTTTCTGTATCAAAGTCAATGTGGGATAATATTAAAAAAATCATATTGGATTTGCTATCAACAAATAAACCAAGCCGAGGTCGTTTTTTTTTATTTAACTTTACTTGATTTATACAGCCAAAGACAACGAATGTTTTCATCTAATCTAATATAATCTGGGATTAGTAGGAATATAGTGCAGCTGTCTGGGAATGCCAAAATGCTACCAAAGCTGACAAATAGTATTTTGATTGGGAAACCTAACCGAAAGTGAATTATTTACAATTTTACACATAAATAAAGTTCCTACAAAATAACGTTTATAAATATATATATAAATTATATAAACAAATGTTTATAATAAATAAAAGTAGGCAGAGTTACAGTTGTAAACAAAACAAAAGTCATTTTGCTCTCAAAATAAACAAGAAACGAAATAAGCAAGAAACACAAAATTGTTCAAGTTTCCAAGTATCAAACACAATAAAATTACAATCAAAATTAACAGGCTATAAAATGAATAATATTGGCAGCGATACGGATATTGATATAACTGACAGCAGTGTCACCATTAAGCCGAAGATGAATACGTCCAGTCTAAATAATAACAGTCCAAGTCGTAATTAAAGTCCAGCAAAAAACTTGGACAATGCGCAGTTTCACCTGTCGGAGATGCCATCAAATTGTCGCCGTGCCTTACTGCAGCATATGGTGGACAGTTTGCCAACGATGGTGCAAAATCGTGTGGTGGCACTGAAGCACAATCAATTGCAGCTGACTAAGATCTCGGAGCAGTTCTTTCGGGAGCTCTTTGATCTGCAGAAGCGTTTCTATCGGCAGAGCTGCACGCTGCTCGATGCTCGTCGAGACATTGTTGCTGGTGATGTGGAGCCGCTGGTAATGGAGCCTTCCTGACCTGAGGAGCCAAATGAGCACCTCGAGGAGATTAAGTCGACGGGTGACGCCCGCGGCTGTGGTAAGCGCGCACACGTGGCGCCACAACAGTCCGTGCAGCATCGTCGCCGCGACAACGTCCCCGCGAATCCGGTTCGTGCCGGCGCTGTCTGCGCTGGCTGTCGAGAGCAGCTGGTGCTTGGCGCCGCGAAGTGGGCCTGCGCCCGTCGATGCCACCCTCCCCCCGCCACCCTCACGTCCTCCGAGTGTGCCCCTCATTGCACTAAACTCCGAAAATCACTTGAGCCGATAAGCGCTAGCCTCTCGCCCCCCTTGGACCCGATCGGGTGCCCACCGCGGGGGAGCTGGTCTGCCCCGTCATCAACGATTCACCCGCTCGCACTGAAAGACATTAATTATTATTGTTGTTGCATTAAGTAAACATTTATCACATTTATGGTTATCATTACACAAATTCTAAAACTTTATAGAACATACATATTGGTCAATATTAGGTAGCAAGATGAAAGAGAGGAAAAAATTAATTCATAAATTCGTCTTTCTTTTTTCTTGATTATTTCTTATTTATGTAGTGAATTAAATTTCTCTTAAAACGAAATGCAACAGAATGGAACAACAGAAAGCTAAACGATTGAGTTACGTACATTGGAACACTCAAACACTCAAAAATGAATTTAAGAAATTTAATACGTAAGAATTCTGTAGTGGAGAGAGCTTGACTCGATTTTATTTGAACGGTGTTTAACATGAAGTGTTTCGATCCGATCCATAAGTAACTTAAATAGTTTCAAATTAATTAAGCGATTACAACTTTCCATTGTCAGAAGTCTGGCAATTAGTAGGTAAAATCTCAGATTAAGAATATGTATATATAATACTTTTAATACTATATATATATATATATGCTTACCCATATTTGCCGATCGCAGTTGCATTTCAAGTGCATCCTGCTCGCATTGTGTTATCTGGGAAATTTGACTATGACTCTCGCGCCGCGCCAACTTCAGTATTTCTGTAGACAAATGCAAAAGTGAATTAGATTAAAGAGAATATGTATAGAATCACCTGTATGAAGTTACGCTCTTTAAAACAAATGGCTATAGGCCTAAGGAGAGGCTTTGCTTAAATACGGCTTGCTTGCATTGTGGTCGGCAACAGTTGGAGTCAGAACACCTGCTGATATTGGTCATTAGAAATTTCTATTCGCAATACAATAATTGTGTGGAACGATATGGGCAAATCATTTTCGTACTTTTTCGATCGGTTCGGTACCACGGAGAGGGTCCGCGTGCTGATTATTGGATTGGATGGCGCCGGTAAGACGACAGCACTCTATCAGCTTAAGTTGGACGCTGCCTTAACCAGCATACCAACGGTTGGATTCAATGTTGAAACGATTAAGTATAAGCGCCTGCGTATGACCATCTGGGACATTGGTGGCCAGCATCGTGCGCGCTCCTTGTGGCGCTATTATTATTATAATGCCGTTGCAGTAATATTTGTCGTTGATTCCTCCGATGAGGACCGCTTCCACGAGGCCATGATCGAGCTGCACGCAATGATGCGTGTGAAGGAGCTAAAGGACAGCGTTTTACTAGTACTCGCCAACAAGCAAGATCTGCCGCACGCCGTCACACCGTTTGAACTGGCCATACGACTGCGTCTGCACGAGATCCACCAGAAATGGAAAGTGCAGGGCATCAGCGCTACCTTCGACAGAGGCCTCAATAAGGGCATGGAAGTGCTCTATCGTTTGATACGCACGCGTCGTTAGCGTGCCCGTGGCGAGCGTAGCCTTTGCAAATGCTTCTAGGGCCACTTAATTTCTGATTATTAATTTGGATTTTTTACCTTCGAAGTTTTCCAACATGCTCCGCACATCTTCTTTGAGGCGCGCATTGTAGGATTTCAGCAGCGCCTCCTTTGACTGTGGCAATATTGTAATCCGCTGCTTGTCATTGCATGTTGAGCTATAAATTGAAAAACATTTGTATTTTCATATTTTATTTATTTTATTTTATTTTTTGTTTTGCTTGTAGCCATTTAGCCGGTCTTCTTCTACCAAGCAGGGTTGCTCATATTTATTGCAATCCCCAAACAACTGCGCGGTATTTCGATTAATTTATTGCGTTGTCGATAAAATTAATTGCTCTGTCTTGTACTCAAGTTTGAAACCATTTAAATTTATATTCATAAACTTGTTTGAATGCTTTACTGCAGTTCTTAGAAATAAATCAAAGCAAAGCTCATGTTATGTGTATGTGTGAGCAGTAATAATATAAAATCTTATAAAGAAATGAAAAATTCACCTATTGTACTTTATATACATACAAATACTTTCAGTTTAATAGCAGTCGCTTGTATTAACTGATTAAATATCAACATTGTGCAAGGAATTTCTTCTTATTTAGTTTTTAAAGTATTATGCAAACCTAACGATTTGTGGCAATGTCCATGGCTGAATGTTCGCTTGCCGATATTTTGTAATGGTTGTTATATCGATATAACTGCAAATGTGTTGCTAAATGTCACCGCTAGTTCTTGACCTGCAGAGGTAGTGAAAAGAGACTCGAAAACAGCAAACGGCGAAGTATTTAAGCAAGGCAGGCAGCCCTGCAACTAATATTCGATCAAGATAAGCCAACGAAGGAGATTCTACACTTGCAATGCTTTAATGCTAAGGTCCATACTCAGTGGGGACACGAATGGTTCTGCGGAAGACATACCAACCGTTGGCGAGGGCGGCGGGAGTGGGATTGGTAGTGGCAGTGGGAGTGGCAGCGGCAGCAGTCGAAGCACCAACAGTGAAGCATTTAGCCGAGCAAGTTGCGGCATCAGCTCCAGCTCGATTTACAGTGGCCAAAGTGTTGTGTGTATCAGTGGCAATAACAGAGCGAGTGGAAACGGAACTGCAAGCGCCAGTGGCAGCGGGAGCAGTACACCAGCAACCGCTATTGTCCTGCATGCGTAGCCACAAGCTCACAGCAACAACAACAGAAGCATCATCAGACAGACACATTTCTTCAACGAAATTCAAAGTCGAGCAATAGTGCAAAGGGACGAAGAAATGCATCGACATCTGGCGGCGTTGACGTGCAGCACATGCGTAACAATCTAAGCATATCCACATCGAGCTCGACGCGCAACACCCGCGGTGGCAGCAACAGCAGCAGCAGCAGTGCGACTGCCGCTGCCTTTGCCTCAGCTTTGATGGCATCCAGCGGCATTGTGGCCTATTATGCCAATAGCATTATCAATTGCAGAGACACCGGGTGGCTAAAGCTACAGCTGCAATGCCCTCAACGTTGACTTCAATTCCTATACGGGAACACATCAGTGGACGCGCATGCTCGAATGTTCGTTGCCGCCAAGTATGTGAATTTCAACCTCCCTTCAAATGTTATTGTTAATTAATAATTGATTTTAAAATTGCTGCCTTGGCCAGAGTTTAAGGCTAGATTTGGGCTTGCACACATATTTGATATTAGGATTCATACCATTAGCATCAGTGGCCGAGTTTATATACATAGAAATCTTATCTTATTTCTGGTCCCTCAATCCATCTGATAATCATTTGGGTTTCCAGTTCTTTCATTAGACACAAGATCACCCGTAATCAACATTCGACTCTGTATATCGTATTTCCTTCATAAATATGTATTTGGAAAGATCTACGAAAATCAATAAATCTAAGACAAAGCTTAACATATTTTTTTTTGGCGGAATTTGTATTTAATTCGTACTTGAGTTGATATGTTTGTCCCATCACAAATTAATCTATAATTATTTATTAATTTTTTATTGCAATCGTACAGACGCAGTAAGCACACAGTGCTTGCCTACAAGGATGCAATGGTCGTGTTTGGCGGCTTTAATGGCAAGAAAATGCTGAACGATCTGATACGGTTTGGTGTCAAGGACAAGTCATGGGGACGGGCACGTGCAACTGGAACGCCACCGGCGCCACGCTATCATCATTCCGCTGTTGTGGCGGGCAGCTCGATGTTTATCTTTGGCGGCTATACGGGCGAAATACAGCACCTGGATGGATTTTTGTTGTTATTTTGTTGGCACTTGATTTGATTTGGGATGTTCATCAGTGCTTTGATATAGCAGTTGATGTCCACCAAGTGAAAATACCTTGCGATGGCGCGCAATGTGGTAGAGAGCAGCCTATTGGGCAGTGGTTTCAGTATCATTTTTCAGGTGAGGCCAGAAACCCCTTACAAACACTCAAAATACATGAGTCAGAATTGCAGACGTGTTTTCGATTTGTCACTTGCCACTTGTCATTTTCCGTTTGTTTGTTATCTTGCAGATACTGTGCCCCATCCTAACGTTCGGCACTAATGCGTACATTGTAGGTCGCGAAGTGCTTGGCATTATGAATGTGCGTCTGCTGCTGCTCTTCTTTTCGCGCGATGCAATCAACCGGGCAGCGCTGAGCGCCAATTCTCAGCAGCGCGACAAATGCTCTTGGGCGCAGTTGATCAACCAAATGTGGCTTACGTAAGTCAGCCAACAGACAGACAATCAGACCGATTGCATAGTCCTTTCCATATTTTTGTCTCACTTTCTCTTCCTTTTTATCAGGGTGCCCATTTGCGCCGCTCTGTGCGCTCCTTGTTTGTGGATGCACCATATAGCGGACAATATGAGTTGGCCTGCTATGCGGTGGCGCTTTCCTGTGTCCTGGAGCTTGTCGCCCAGCCTGCGGTGTTCGTGGCGCAGGTCTTTTGCTTTGTCAAGCTTAAAATTGTGCTAAACACGCTGCACATCTTTGGCGCGGTGCGTCAGGTCAGCAGCGTGCTGAACAATCTACTGCTGGGCGTCAGCTCCATTGGCCTTTTGGCATTCACCTTTGGCCAGAGCTATTCGCACGGTCTGCCGCAGCGTCTGCTGCAGTGGCACTGCCTGGCCATCTATCTGCTATCCGTGAACGGAATCAGCGAGGGATACATGTTTGCGACGAACACCAGCCGTGACATTGACAAGTACAACTACCTGATGGCCATATTCTCAATAAGTTTCCTCGTCTTGTCGTATATTCTAACGGGCGCTTTTGGACCCGTCGGCTTCATCTTTGCCAACTGCATCAATATGATGGGTTGCATTTTGTATAGCACTTGGTACATCAACCGTCAGTATCAGCCGCTCGGACTGAATCCACTCCAAGGACTTTGGCCCGGCAAGCTATTCGGCAGCACCATACTGATTGCTGGCATCATCTGCTACTGGGTAAGTGAATTCTTATTAGTTACCAACGTTGATTAATTGAACTTCTTTTAATTTTGCTGTAGTATCGAAATGAGGTGTTTTGGACGCATATAGGCATTGGTCTAGGCACTGGCATTCTATGTTTGTTTGCCTGGGCTGTGGCTCATCGGGATCTGATGCATTTGGCATGGAAGTATGGACGTCGCATCAAGATCGATTGAAGATGTAAAATCTTCGTGTTTGTTTTACAATTCTGGACCGCAGAGTCTACGTTCTCTGTTCACACATAACACTTCTAGTTAAAAATAAATGTTAGTTAAGTTATTACATAATTATAAATGTGTTGAATTGCTTAATTTTTGCTGCTTTACGCTACAAATTGTTAAATACGCATAAAAAGACAACGAACAACAAAGTTATCCAAAGTAATCGTATTGCTGAGATTAAAATGTACAGTCTCTCCGATATAAATATAATTAAGTATATCTATATATATATTTATAGTATATGAAGACTTTGTTGTATGATAATCATTTGTTATTTATGTAGTCACCGTTACTGCTTTACCTTTATGCACATGTATAAAATAAAATAAAATGGAATTAGTCCCGATCAAGCTTCAAGATGCAAAAAATTTAAAATACATGTACAAATATATATATATATATATATATATATATAGTGACATATCCAGACCATGACATCATGCAGATATCTCATGTCCACACTCACGGCGACAACGCCGGCGCCACGCGCAGATCCATTATTCATTATCAGCATAAGCATTTAGACCTAACTGTATATTAACTGTAACATCATGCAGATCTCTAGCATAAACAATTTTACCTAACTGTAACATCATGCAGATCTCTCATGTCCACACTCACTGCGACGGCGTCAGCGCCTCAGCATAAGCAATCAAACCTAACTGTATATTCTAAGAAATTTAACCTAACTGTAAATAATGAAATAAGACGCAAATGCGAGGTTCCATATAAGGTATACTCAACTAAATTTTTTCGATTTTTTAAGCCAAAATACAAATTTCAAGCGAGTGTGTTGGTATCGATGCTTTATGGCCTAACAACAAATGGCATCCGATTTTGCTGGCATCGATATTCATGACTAAAAATTTCATGCTGTTATCGATCCCTGTTGACCTAAGGACAAAGTGTAAGTATCGGTAACTTGTCGCATTGTACGTTAAACAGTCGACGAGCGCGGATTGCAGTAGACATTTTTGTTCTCAGTAATGGCAGTAAGCTGCCCAAAATGAACCTGATCGAGGATGAGGTTTCTGAAAATAATGCCAATGTTGCGAATAGCGCCACCAATAATGCGAATGCACAAAACATTCGCAAAAATGTCAGCAACGGCGGCAAAACAACGGCAAGCAGCGTGCGCACCTCGAGTCGAACCAAGGTAAGTTGTGTTGCCAATGCTGCCAGTGCTGCCAATGCAGCCAATGCTAACTGTGCACACGCCGCTCTATCGTTTGGTTCCTTACAGAAACCGAAGAAAGTTTACGATCCGTCCGACAGTTTCATATCGTGCGGACCACGCAGCTCTCTAACAGCACAAATGCAGCCGCAACCACAGGCGCAGGCGCAGGCACCGTTGTCGTCACCGTCACCCCCACAAAATAGTGGTGGCAGCAAGCAGATTGATGAAGAAGTGCCAGATGTGCCAAGCTTGGATCAGATGCGTAACAACGATACGTGCACGGCCTGCGGCAAGTGCGAGTCAAGACGTGGCCGTGGCTATCGCAGCAAACATCTCAAATGCAAGAATTGCCCTCTGAAGTGTAAGCCAAGCTAGCATTTCAAATTTAAATTAACTGCTCATTATTTAATTGCTTTACAGGGCACATTGACTGTTTGCCAATAAAGTTTGACATTCTGCAGAATGCGCGCAAAAGATACAGATGTGTTGCATGCCGGCGCTGTGACGTCTGCAATCAAAAGATAGCCGGGGAGCAGCTGGTCATGTGCTGTGCCTGCGTATATGTCTATCACTTGGATTGCTGTTTTCCGCGTGTAACGCCAGCCATGATGAATGACATGCAATGGAAGTGTAATAGTTGTGATCACTCCTATAATTTGAGAGAATCGAAGGTCGTTGCTGGCAAATCAGAGACACAGCTGACGGCCAATAAATCCAAGGCTGGTCAAAGAAAGCGGATCACTTCCGATACAGCTGCAAATGGCATTGTCAAGAAACCATTGCCAAAATACAAGCGAGTGCCGACTAAGCGTGGCGGCGACAACGAAAGCAAAGACAAAGGATATATTCCTCCTACCAAGTTAAGTAAATTGGTATCCAACGTCTCAAAGAGCGCATCTAAATCCATGAAGAATAAGTTGTCAATGAACAAGCAAAAGCCGGCAACGAATTCAATCACCAATCCATCTCCTGCTCCAGCTTCTGCTCCAGGTCCAGCTCCTGGTCCAGCTCCTGGTCCAGCTCCTGCTCCAGCTACCGCTCCATCTCCAGCTCCAGCTCCTGCTCCAGCTACCGCTCCATCTCCAGCTCCAGCTCCTGCTCTAGCTCCAGCTCCAGCTCTTACTCCAGCTCCGGCTCCGGCTCCAGCTCTTGCTTCAGCTCCTGCTCCTGCTCAAGCTCCAGCTCCTGCTCTTGCTCTTGCTCCTGCTCCAGCGCCCGCTCCAGTTCCTGCTCAAGCTCCTGGTCCTGCTCCAGCTCCTGCTCCTGGTCCAGCTCCCGCTCTTGCTCCAGCTCCAGCTCCAGTTCCAGCTCCTGCTCTAGCTTCAGCTCCAGCTCTTACTCCAGCTCCTGCTCCAGCTGTGCTAAGCTCAACGGAGGGCAGATGGGGTGACGTCAACTTCTGGTCAGTCAATCAGGTTCACTCGTATATTAAGGAGCGTTGTCCACAGCACGCAGATATCTTCAAGGAACAAATTATTGATGGTCATGCAATAATTTTACTCACTCGTAGCGACATCTTAAAGAGCTTAGGTCTGAAGCTTGGCCCAGCACTGCACGTCTTAGAAATAGTCGTCGGCTTGCAGCGTTCCAGCCGCTTTGCTTGCCACGAGAGCAGAGTTATAAGTCCCAGCTCAGGCTCAGGCTGCAACAGCTCAGGTAAGCACCTTTTTTTTGTTATGAATGTGTGCGATGAGAGCAGCAAACACTCTATCCTTGTATTTTTTGCAGATCAACATTAACCTGCAATTGTCCGATGCAGAAATAACTACAAATCACATCATCACATCACATCGTGGAATTTTCTCAATAACAATAGGGACTTCTCTCTCCCACGAAAGAGACAGATAAATGAAGGGTGCTACTTTCAATATTGTTAAAATAATGTTAACCTGATCGGATGCATAGTTATAAACAGTCCTTGTTCCATTAGTTAATAAATCACACATGGGAATTATGTTGTTTATTAAATCTTACCGAACCGATACACCTGTTAGTGGAAGACAATATCTAACACCATTTGAAAGGGATATATATATCCAGCAAATTTAATAGCTACAGTTATAAAAATTTGCTGCAAAGATTACTAGAAATCATCTTTATAATTTTCTTCTCTTTTGTTCTCGTTTTTGTAATATTTTTAATCCTCATTCTAAGTAATTACCAAATTGTAATAAGTAACCAAAACTGCCAAAGAGGCAGCATTCCGGTTGATTTGGCTTTATGACATATCCATAATTAATCTAAAATGAAAAACATTTCCAACGGAGATGGATTGGAGATTGAATTCGTTGCCGGCTTTTGCTTGTTCATTGACAACTTATTCTTCATGGATTTAGATGCGCTCTTTGAGACGAACCAAGGTAAGTTGTGTTGCCAATGCTGCCAGTGCTGCCAATGCAGCCAATGCTAACTGTGCACACGCCGCTCTATCGTTTGGTTCCTTACAGAAACCGAAGAAAGTTTACGATCCGTCCGACATCAATATGATGGGTTGCATTTTGTATAGCACTTGGTACATCAACCGTCAGTATCAGCCGCTCGGACTGAATCCACTCCAAGGACTTTGGCCCGGCAAGCTATTCGGCAGCACCATACTAATTGCTGGCATCACCTGATACTGGGTAAGTGAATTCTTATTAGTTACCAACGTTGATTAATTGAACTTCTTTTCATTTTGCTGTAGTATCAAAATGAGGTGTTTGGGACGCATATAGGCATTGGTCTAGGCACTGGCATTCTATGTTTGTTTGCCTGGGCTGTGGCTCATCAGGATCTGATGCATTTGGCATGGAAGTATGGACGTCGCATCAAGATCGATTGAAGATGTAAAATCTTCGTGTTTGTTTTACAATTCTGGACCGCAGAGTCTACGTTCTCTGTTCACACATCACACTTCTAGTTAAAAATAAATGTTAGTTAAGTTATTACATAATTATAAATGTGTTGAATTGCTTAATTTTTGCTGCTTTACGCTACAAATTGTTAAATACGCATAAAAAGACAACGAACAACAAAGTTATCCAAAGTAATCGTATTGCTGAGATTAAAATGTACAGTCTCTCCGATATAAATATAATTAAGTATATCTATATATATATTTATAGTATATGAAGACTTTGTTGTATGATAATCATTTGTTATTTATGTAGTCACCGTTACTGCTTTACCTTTATGCACATGTATAAAATAAAATAAAATGGAATTAGTCCCGATCAAGCTTCAAGATGCAAAAAATTTAAAATACATGTACAAATATATATATATATATATATATATATATAGTGACATATCCAGACCATGACATCATGCAGATATCTCATGTCCACACTCAGTTTCAAACCGTGCGGACCACGCAGCTCTCTAACAGCACAAATGCAGCCGCAACCACAGGCGCAGGCGCAGGCACCGTTGTCGTCACCGTCACCCCCACAAAATAGTGGTGGCAGCAAGCAGATTGATGAAGAAGTGCCAGATGTGCCAAGCTTGGATCAGATGCGTAACAACGATACGTGCACGGCCTGCGGGAAGTGCGAGTCAAGACGTGGCCGTGGCTATCGCAGCAAACATCTCAAATGCAAGAATTGCCCTCTGAAGTGTAAGCCAAGCTAGCATTTCAAATTTAAATTAACTGCTCATTATTAAATTGATTTACAGGGCACATTGACTGTTTGCCAATAAAGTTTGACATTCTGCAGAATGCGCGCAAAAGATACAGATGTGTTGCATGCCGGCGCTGTGACGTCTGCAATCAAAAGATAGCCGGGGAGCAGCTGGTCATGTGCTGTGCCTGCGTATATGTCTATCACTTGGATTGCTGTTTTCCGCGTGTAACGCCAGCCATGATGAATGACATGTAATGGAAGTGTAATAGTTGTGATCACTCCTATAATTTGAGAGAATCGAAGGTCGTTGCTGGCAAATCAGAGACACAGCTGACGGCCAATAAATCCAAGGCTGGTCAAAGAAAGCGGATCACTTCCGATACAGCTGCAAATGGCATTGTCAAGAAACCATTGCCAAAATACAAGCGAGTGCCGACTAAGCGTGGCGGCGACAACGAAAGCAAAGACAAAGGATATATTCCTCCTACCAAGTTAAGTAAATTGGTATCCAACGTCTCAAAGAGCGCATCTAAATCCATGAAGAATAAGTTGTCAATGAACAAGCAAAAGCCGGCAACGAATTCAATCTCCAATCCATCTCCTGCTCCAGCTTCTGCTCCAGGTCCAGCTCCTGGTCCAGCTCCTGCTCCAGCTACCGCTCCATCTCCAGCTCCAGCTCCTGCTCTAGCTCCAGCTCCAGCTCTTACTCCAGCTCCTGCTCCAGCTGTGCTAAGCTCAATGGAGGGCAGATGGGGTGACGTCAACTTCTGGTCAGTCAATCAGGTTCACTCGTATATTAAGGAGCGTTGTCCACAGCACGCAGATATCTTCAAGGAACAAATTATTGATGGTCATGCAATAATTTTACTCACTCGTAGCGACATCATTGAGCTCTTAAAGAGCTTAGGTCTGAAGCTTGGCCCAGCACTGCACGTCTTAGAAATAGTCGTCGGCTTGCAGCGTTCCAGCCGCTTTGCTTGCCACGAGAGCAGAGTTATAAGTCCCAGCTCAGGCTCAGGCTGCAACAGCTCAGGTAAGCACCTTTTTTTTGTTATGAATGTGTGCGATGAGAGCAGCAAACACTCTATCCTTGTATTTTTTGCAGATCAACATTAACCTGCAATTGTCCGATGCAGAAATAACTACAAATCACATCATCACATCGTGGAATTTTCTCAATAACAATAGGGACTTCTCTCTCCCACGAAAGAGACAGATAAATGAAGGGTGCTACTTTCAATATTGTTAAAATAATGTTAACCTGATCGGATGCATAGTTATAAACAGTCCTTGTTCCATTAGTTAATAAATCACACTTGGGAATTATGTTGTTTATTAAATCTTACCGAACCGATACACCTGTTAGTGGAAGACAATATCTAACACCATTTGAAAGGGATATATATATCCAGCAAATTTAATAGCTACAGTTATAAAAATTTGCTGCAAAGATTACTAGAAATCAGGAGATGGATTGGAGATTGAATTCGTTGCCGGCTTTTGCTTGTTCATTGACAACTTATTCTTCATGGATTTAGATGCGCTCTTTGAGACGAACCAAGGTAAGTTGTGTTGCCAATGCTGCCAGTGCTGCCAATGCAGCCAATGCTAACTGTGCACACGCCGCTCTATCGTTTGGTTCCTTACAGAACCGAAGAAAGTTTACGATCCGTCCGACAGTTTCAAACCGTGCGGACCACGCAGCTCTCTAACAGCACAAATGCAGCCGCAACCACAGGCGCAGGCGCAGGCACCGTTGTCGTCACCGTCACCCCCACAAAATAGTGGTGGCAGCAAGCAGATTGATGAAGAAGTGCCAGATGTGCCAAGCTTGGATCAGATGCGTAACAACGATACGTGCACGGCCTGCGGGAAGTGCGAGTCAAGACGTGGCCGTGGCTATCGCAGCAAACATCTCAAATGCAAGAATTGCCCTCTGAAGTGTAAGCCAAGCTAGCATTTCAAATTTAAATTAACTGCTCATTATTAAATTGATTTACAGGGCACATTGACTGTTTGCCAATAAAGTTTGACATTCTGCAGAATGCGCGCAAAAGATACAGATGTGTTGCATGCCGGCGCTGTGACGTCTGCAATCAAAAGATAGCCGGGGAGCAGCTGGTCATGTGCTGTGCCTGCGTATATGTCTATCACTTGGATTGCTGTTTTCCGCGTGTAACGCCAGCCATGATGAATGACATGTAATGGAAGTGTAATAGTTGTGATCACTCCTATAATTTGAGAGAATCGAAGGTCGTTGCTGGCAAATCAGAGACACAGCTGACGGCCAATAAATCCAAGGCTGGTCAAAGAAAGCGGATCACTTCCGATACAGCTGCAAATGGCATTGTCAAGAAACCATTGCCAAAATACAAGCGAGTGCCGACTAAGCGTGGCGGCGACAACGAAAGCAAAGACAAAGGATATATTCCTCCTACCAAGTTAAGTAAATTGGTATCCAACGTCTCAAAGAGCGCATCTAAATCCATGAAGAATAAGTTGTCAATGAACAAGCAAAAGCCGGCAACGAATTCAATCTCCAATCCATCTCCTGCTCCAGCTTCTGCTCCAGGTCCAGCTCCTGGTCCAGCTCCTGCTCCAGCTACCGCTCCATCTCCAGCTCCAGCTCCTGCTCTAGCTCCAGCTCCAGCTCTTACTCCAGCTCCTGCTCCAGCTGTGCTAAGCTCAATGGAGGGCAGATGGGGTGACGTCAACTTCTGGTCAGTCAATCAGGTTCACTCGTATATTAAGGAGCGTTGTCCACAGCACGCAGATATCTTCAAGGAACAAATTATTGATGGTCATGCAATAATTTTACTCACTCGTAGCGACATCATTGAGCTCTTAAAGAGCTTAGGTCTGAAGCTTGGCCCAGCACTGCACGTCTTAGAAATAGTCGTCGGCTTGCAGCGTTCCAGCCGCTTTGCTTGCCACGAGAGCAGAGTTATAAGTCCCAGCTGTCGTCACCGTCACCCCCACAAAATAGTGGTGGCAGCAAGCAGATTGATGAAGAAGTGCCAGATGTGCCAAGCTTGGATCAGATGCGTAACAACGATACGTGCACGGCCTGCGGGAAGTGCGAGTCAAGACGTGGCCGTGGCTATCGCAGCAAACATCTCAAATGCAAGAATTGCCCTCTGAAGTGTAAGCCAAGCTAGCATTTCAAATTTAAATTAACTGCTCATTATTAAATTGATTTACAGGGCACATTGACTGTTTGCCAATAAAGTTTGACATTCTGCAGAATGCGCGCAAAAGATACAGATGTGTTGCATGCCGGCGCTGTGACGTCTGCAATCAAAAGATAGCCGGGGAGCAGCTGGTCATGTGCTGTGCCTGCGTATATGTCTATCACTTGGATTGCTGTTTTCCGCGTGTAACGCCAGCCATGATGAATGACATGTAATGGAAGTGTAATAGTTGTGATCACTCCTATAATTTGAGAGAATCGAAGGTCGTTGCTGGCAAATCAGAGACACAGCTGACGGCCAATAAATCCAAGGCTGGTCAAAGAAAGCGGATCACTTCCGATACAGCTGCAAATGGCATTGTCAAGAAACCATTGCCAAAATACAAGCGAGTGCCGACTAAGCGTGGCGGCGACAACGAAAGCAAAGACAAAGGATATATTCCTCCTACCAAGTTAAGTAAATTGGTATCCAACGTCTCAAAGAGCGCATCTAAATCCATGAAGAATAAGTTGTCAATGAACAAGCAAAAGCCGGCAACGAATTCAATCTCCAATCCATCTCCTGCTCCAGCTTCTGCTCCAGGTCCAGCTCCTGGTCCAGCTCCTGCTCCAGCTACCGCTCCATCTCCAGCTCCAGCTCCTGCTCTAGCTCCAGCTCCAGCTCTTACTCCAGCTCCTGCTCCAGCTGTGCTAAGCTCAATGGAGGGCAGATGGGGTGACGTCAACTTCTGGTCAGTCAATCAGGTTCACTCGTATATTAAGGAGCGTTGTCCACAGCACGCAGATATCTTCAAGGAACAAATTATTGATGGTCATGCAATAATTTTACTCACTCGTAGCGACATCATTGAGCTCTTAAAGAGCTTAGGTCTGAAGCTTGGCCCAGCACTGCACGTCTTAGAAATAGTCGTCGGCTTGCAGCGTTCCAGCCGCTTTGCTTGCCACGAGAGCAGAGTTATAAGTCCCAGCTCAGGCTCAGGCTGCAACAGCTCAGGTAAGCACCTTTTTTTTGTTATGAATGTGTGCGATGAGAGCAGCAAACACTCTATCCTTGTATTTTTTGCAGATCAACATTAACCTGCAATTGTCCGATGCAGAAATAACTACAAATCACATCATCACATCGTGGAATTTTCTCAATAACAATAGGGACTTCTCTCTCCCACGAAAGAGACAGATAAATGAAGGGTGCTACTTTCAATATTGTTAAAATAATGTTAACCTGATCGGATGCATAGTTATAAACAGTCCTTGTTCCATTAGTTAATAAATCACACTTGGGAATTATGTTGTTTATTAAATCTTACCGAACCGATACACCTGTTAGTGGAAGACAATATCTAACACCATTTGAAAGGGATATATATATCCAGCAAATTTAATAGCTACAGTTATAAAAATTTGCTGCAAAGATTACTAGAAATCAGGAGATGGATTGGAGATTGAATTCGTTGCCGGCTTTTGCTTGTTCATTGACAACTTATTCTTCATGGATTTAGATGCGCTCTTTGAGACGAACCAAGGTAAGTTGTGTTGCCAATGCTGCCAGTGCTGCCAATGCAGCCAATGCTAACTGTGCACACGCCGCTCTATCGTTTGGTTCCTTACAGAAACCGAAGAAAGTTTACGATCCGTCCGACAGTTTCAAACCGTGCGGACCACGCAGCTCTCTAACAGCACAAATGCAGCCGCAACCACAGGCGCAGGCGCAGGCACCGTTGTCGTCACCGTCACCCCCACAAAATAGTGGTGGCAGCAAGCAGATTGATGAAGAAGTGCCAGATGTGCCAAGCTTGGATCAGATGCGTAACAACGATACGTGCACGGCCTGCGGGAAGTGCGAGTCAAGACGTGGCCGTGGCTATCGCAGCAAACATCTCAAATGCAAGAATTGCCCTCTGAAGTGTAAGCCAAGCTAGCATTTCAAATTTAAATTAACTGCTCATTATTAAATTGATTTACAGGGCACATTGACTGTTTGCCAATAAAGTTTGACATTCTGCAGAATGCGCGCAAAAGATACAGATGTGTTGCATGCCGGCGCTGTGACGTCTGCAATCAAAAGATAGCCGGGGAGCAGCTGGTCATGTGCTGTGCCTGCGTATATGTCTATCACTTGGATTGCTGTTTTCCGCGTGTAACGCCAGCCATGATGAATGACATGTAATGGAAGTGTAATAGTTGTGATCACTCCTATAATTTGAGAGAATCGAAGGTCGTTGCTGGCAAATCAGAGACACAGCTGACGGCCAATAAATCCAAGGCTGGTCAAAGAAAGCGGATCACTTCCGATACAGCTGCAAATGGCATTGTCAAGAAACCATTGCCAAAATACAAGCGAGTGCCGACTAAGCGTGGCGGCGACAACGAAAGCAAAGACAAAGGATATATTCCTCCTACCAAGTTAAGTAAATTGGTATCCAACGTCTCAAAGAGCGCATCTAAATCCATGAAGAATAAGTTGTCAATGAACAAGCAAAAGCCGGCAACGAATTCAATCTCCAATCCATCTCCTGCTCCAGCTTCTGCTCCAGGTCCAGCTCCTGGTCCAGCTCCTGCTCCAGCTACCGCTCCATCTCCAGCTCCAGCTCCTGCTCTAGCTCCAGCTCCAGCTCTTACTCCAGCTCCTGCTCCAGCTGTGCTAAGCTCAATGGAGGGCAGATGGGGTGACGTCAACTTCTGGTCAGTCAATCAGGTTCACTCGTATATTAAGGAGCGTTGTCCACAGCACGCAGATATCTTCAAGGAACAAATTATTGATGGTCATGCAATAATTTTACTCACTCGTAGCGACATCATTGAGCTCTTAAAGAGCTTAGGTCTGAAGCTTGGCCCAGCACTGCACGTCTTAGAAATAGTCGTCGGCTTGCAGCGTTCCAGCCGCTTTGCTTGCCACGAGAGCAGAGTTATAAGTCCCAGCTCAGGCTCAGGCTGCAACAGCTCAGGTAAGCACCTTTTTTTTGTTATGAATGTGTGCGATGAGAGCAGCAAACACTCTATCCTTGTATTTTTTGCAGATCAACATTAACCTGCAATTGTCCGATGCAGAAATAACTACAAATCACATCATCACATCGTGGAATTTTCTCAATAACAATAGGGACTTCTCTCTCCCACGAAAGAGACAGATAAATGAAGGGTGCTACTTTCAATATTGTTAAAATAATGTTAACCTGATCGGATGCATAGTTATAAACAGTCCTTGTTCCATTAGTTAATAAATCACACTTGGGAATTATGTTGTTTATTAAATCTTACCGAACCGATACACCTGTTAGTGGAAGACAATATCTAACACCATTTGAAAGGGATATATATATCCAGCAAATTTAATAGCTACAGTTATAAAAATTTGCTGCAAAGATTACTAGAAATCAGGAGATGGATTGGAGATTGAATTCGTTGCCGGCTTTTGCTTGTTCATTGACAACTTATTCTTCATGGATTTAGATGCGCTCTTTGAGACGAACCAAGGTAAGTTGTGTTGCCAATGCTGCCAGTGCTGCCAATGCAGCCAATGCTAACTGTGCACACGCCGCTCTATCGTTTGGTTCCTTACAGAAACCGAAGAAAGTTTACGATCCGTCCGACAGTTTCAAACCGTGCGGACCACGCAGCTCTCTAACAGCACAAATGCAGCCGCAACCACAGGCGCAGGCGCAGGCACCGTTGTCGTCACCGTCACCCCCACAAAATAGTGGTGGCAGCAAGCAGATTGATGAAGAAGTGCCAGATGTGCCAAGCTTGGATCAGATGCGTAACAACGATACGTGCACGGCCTGCGGGAAGTGCGAGTCAAGACGTGGCCGTGGCTATCGCAGCAAACATCTCAAATGCAAGAATTGCCCTCTGAAGTGTAAGCCAAGCTAGCATTTCAAATTTAAATTAACTGCTCATTATTAAATTGATTTACAGGGCACATTGACTGTTTGCCAATAAAGTTTGACATTCTGCAGAATGCGCGCAAAAGATACAGATGTGTTGCATGCCGGCGCTGTGACGTCTGCAATCAAAAGATAGCCGGGGAGCAGCTGGTCATGTGCTGTGCCTGCGTATATGTCTATCACTTGGATTGCTGTTTTCCGCGTGTAACGCCAGCCATGATGAATGACATGTAATGGAAGTGTAATAGTTGTGATCACTCCTATAATTTGAGAGAATCGAAGGTCGTTGCTGGCAAATCAGAGACACAGCTGACGGCCAATAAATCCAAGGCTGGTCAAAGAAAGCGGATCACTTCCGATACAGCTGCAAATGGCATTGTCAAGAAACCATTGCCAAAATACAAGCGAGTGCCGACTAAGCGTGGCGGCGACAACGAAAGCAAAGACAAAGGATATATTCCTCCTACCAAGTTAAGTAAATTGGTATCCAACGTCTCAAAGAGCGCATCTAAATCCATGAAGAATAAGTTGTCAATGAACAAGCAAAAGCCGGCAACGAATTCAATCTCCAATCCATCTCCTGCTCCAGCTTCTGCTCCAGGTCCAGCTCCTGGTCCAGCTCCTGCTCCAGCTACCGCTCCATCTCCAGCTCCAGCTCCTGCTCTAGCTCCAGCTCCAGCTCTTACTCCAGCTCCTGCTCCAGCTGTGCTAAGCTCAATGGAGGGCAGATGGGGTGACGTCAACTTCTGGTCAGTCAATCAGGTTCACTCGTATATTAAGGAGCGTTGTCCACAGCACGCAGATATCTTCAAGGAACAAATTATTGATGGTCATGCAATAATTTTACTCACTCGTAGCGACATCATTGAGCTCTTAAAGAGCTTAGGTCTGAAGCTTGGCCCAGCACTGCACGTCTTAGAAATAGTCGTCGGCTTGCAGCGTTCCAGCCGCTTTGCTTGCCACGAGAGCAGAGTTATAAGTCCCAGCTCAGGCTCAGGCTGCAACAGCTCAGGTAAGCACCTTTTTTTTGTTATGAATGTGTGCGATGAGAGCAGCAAACACTCTATCCTTGTATTTTTTGCAGATCAACATTAACCTGCAATTGTCCGATGCAGAAATAACTACAAATCACATCATCACATCGTGGAATTTTCTCAATAACAATAGGGACTTCTCTCTCCCACGAAAGAGACAGATAAATGAAGGGTGCTACTTTCAATATTGTTAAAATAATGTTAACCTGATCGGATGCATAGTTATAAACAGTCCTTGTTCCATTAGTTAATAAATCACACTTGGGAATTATGTTGTTTATTAAATCTTACCGAACCGATACACCTGTTAGTGGAAGACAATATCTAACACCATTTGAAAGGGATATATATATCCAGCAAATTTAATAGCTACAGTTATAAAAATTTGCTGCAAAGATTACTAGAAATCAGGAGATGGATTGGAGATTGAATTCGTTGCCGGCTTTTGCTTGTTCATTGACAACTTATTCTTCATGGATTTAGATGCGCTCTTTGAGACGAACCAAGGTAAGTTGTGTTGCCAATGCTGCCAGTGCTGCCAATGCAGCCAATGCTAACTGTGCACACGCCGCTCTATCGTTTGGTTCCTTACAGAAACCGAAGAAAGTTTACGATCCGTCCGACAGTTTCAAACCGTGCGGACCACGCAGCTCTCTAACAGCACAAATGCAGCCGCAACCACAGGCGCAGGCGCAGGCACCGTTGTCGTCACCGTCACCCCCACAAAATAGTGGTGGCAGCAAGCAGATTGATGAAGAAGTGCCAGATGTGCCAAGCTTGGATCAGATGCGTAACAACGATACGTGCACGGCCTGCGGGAAGTGCGAGTCAAGACGTGGCCGTGGCTATCGCAGCAAACATCTCAAATGCAAGAATTGCCCTCTGAAGTGTAAGCCAAGCTAGCATTTCAAATTTAAATTAACTGCTCATTATTAAATTGATTTACAGGGCACATTGACTGTTTGCCAATAAAGTTTGACATTCTGCAGAATGCGCGCAAAAGATACAGATGTGTTGCATGCCGGCGCTGTGACGTCTGCAATCAAAAGATAGCCGGGGAGCAGCTGGTCATGTGCTGTGCCTGCGTATATGTCTATCACTTGGATTGCTGTTTTCCGCGTGTAACGCCAGCCATGATGAATGACATGTAATGGAAGTGTAATAGTTGTGATCACTCCTATAATTTGAGAGAATCGAAGGTCGTTGCTGGCAAATCAGAGACACAGCTGACGGCCAATAAATCCAAGGCTGGTCAAAGAAAGCGGATCACTTCCGATACAGCTGCAAATGGCATTGTCAAGAAACCATTGCCAAAATACAAGCGAGTGCCGACTAAGCGTGGCGGCGACAACGAAAGCAAAGACAAAGGATATATTCCTCCTACCAAGTTAAGTAAATTGGTATCCAACGTCTCAAAGAGCGCATCTAAATCCATGAAGAATAAGTTGTCAATGAACAAGCAAAAGCCGGCAACGAATTCAATCTCCAATCCATCTCCTGCTCCAGCTTCTGCTCCAGGTCCAGCTCCTGGTCCAGCTCCTGCTCCAGCTACCGCTCCATCTCCAGCTCCAGCTCCTGCTCTAGCTCCAGCTCCAGCTCTTACTCCAGCTCCTGCTCCAGCTGTGCTAAGCTCAATGGAGGGCAGATGGGGTGACGTCAACTTCTGGTCAGTCAATCAGGTTCACTCGTATATTAAGGAGCGTTGTCCACAGCACGCAGATATCTTCAAGGAACAAATTATTGATGGTCATGCAATAATTTTACTCACTCGTAGCGACATCATTGAGCTCTTAAAGAGCTTAGGTCTGAAGCTTGGCCCAGCACTGCACGTCTTAGAAATAGTCGTCGGCTTGCAGCGTTCCAGCCGCTTTGCTTGCCACGAGAGCAGAGTTATAAGTCCCAGCTCAGGCTCAGGCTGCAACAGCTCAGGTAAGCACCTTTTTTTTGTTATGAATGTGTGCGATGAGAGCAGCAAACACTCTATCCTTGTATTTTTTGCAGATCAACATTAACCTGCAATTGTCCGATGCAGAAATAACTACAAATCACATCATCACATCGTGGAATTTTCTCAATAACAATAGGGACTTCTCTCTCCCACGAAAGAGACAGATAAATGAAGGGTGCTACTTTCAATATTGTTAAAATAATGTTAACCTGATCGGATGCATAGTTATAAACAGTCCTTGTTCCATTAGTTAATAAATCACACTTGGGAATTATGTTGTTTATTAAATCTTACCGAACCGATACACCTGTTAGTGGAAGACAATATCTAACACCATTTGAAAGGGATATATATATCCAGCAAATTTAATAGCTACAGTTATAAAAATTTGCTGCAAAGATTACTAGAAATCAGGAGATGGATTGGAGATTGAATTCGTTGCCGGCTTTTGCTTGTTCATTGACAACTTATTCTTCATGGATTTAGATGCGCTCTTTGAGACGAACCAAGGTAAGTTGTGTTGCCAATGCTGCCAGTGCTGCCAATGCAGCCAATGCTAACTGTGCACACGCCGCTCTATCGTTTGGTTCCTTACAGAAACCGAAGAAAGTTTACGATCCGTCCGACAGTTTCAAACCGTGCGGACCACGCAGCTCTCTAACAGCACAAATGCAGCCGCAACCACAGGCGCAGGCGCAGGCACCGTTGTCGTCACCGTCACCCCCACAAAATAGTGGTGGCAGCAAGCAGATTGATGAAGAAGTGCCAGATGTGCCAAGCTTGGATCAGATGCGTAACAACGATACGTGCACGGCCTGCGGGAAGTGCGAGTCAAGACGTGGCCGTGGCTATCGCAGCAAACATCTCAAATGCAAGAATTGCCCTCTGAAGTGTAAGCCAAGCTAGCATTTCAAATTTAAATTAACTGCTCATTATTAAATTGATTTACAGGGCACATTGACTGTTTGCCAATAAAGTTTGACATTCTGCAGAATGCGCGCAAAAGATACAGATGTGTTGCATGCCGGCGCTGTGACGTCTGCAATCAAAAGATAGCCGGGGAGCAGCTGGTCATGTGCTGTGCCTGCGTATATGTCTATCACTTGGATTGCTGTTTTCCGCGTGTAACGCCAGCCATGATGAATGACATGTAATGGAAGTGTAATAGTTGTGATCACTCCTATAATTTGAGAGAATCGAAGGTCGTTGCTGGCAAATCAGAGACACAGCTGACGGCCAATAAATCCAAGGCTGGTCAAAGAAAGCGGATCACTTCCGATACAGCTGCAAATGGCATTGTCAAGAAACCATTGCCAAAATACAAGCGAGTGCCGACTAAGCGTGGCGGCGACAACGAAAGCAAAGACAAAGGATATATTCCTCCTACCAAGTTAAGTAAATTGGTATCCAACGTCTCAAAGAGCGCATCTAAATCCATGAAGAATAAGTTGTCAATGAACAAGCAAAAGCCGGCAACGAATTCAATCTCCAATCCATCTCCTGCTCCAGCTTCTGCTCCAGGTCCAGCTCCTGGTCCAGCTCCTGCTCCAGCTACCGCTCCATCTCCAGCTCCAGCTCCTGCTCTAGCTCCAGCTCCAGCTCTTACTCCAGCTCCTGCTCCAGCTGTGCTAAGCTCAATGGAGGGCAGATGGGGTGACGTCAACTTCTGGTCAGTCAATCAGGTTCACTCGTATATTAAGGAGCGTTGTCCACAGCACGCAGATATCTTCAAGGAACAAATTATTGATGGTCATGCAATAATTTTACTCACTCGTAGCGACATCATTGAGCTCTTAAAGAGCTTAGGTCTGAAGCTTGGCCCAGCACTGCACGTCTTAGAAATAGTCGTCGGCTTGCAGCGTTCCCGCCGCTTTGCTTGCCACGAGAGCAGAGTTATAAGTCCCAGCTCAGGCTCAGGCTGCAACAGCTCAGGTAAGCACCTTTTTTTTGTTATGAATGTGTGCGATGAGACCTGCTCGAGCAAACACTCGTGGATCCTTGTATTATTGATTGCAGAATCTAACATGTATACCTGCAATTGTCACAGATAGCAGTAAATAACAGTACAAATCAACATCATCGAACATCGTTGGGAATTTTCAGTGCAAGTTAACAATAGCGGACTTCTCGTCTCCCACGAAAGCAGACAGATAAATGAAGGGTGCTACTTTCAGCATGATTGTTAAAATAATGTTAACCTGATCGGATGCATAGTTAGTAAACATGTCTCAATTAGCAAATACTCCATTTAGTTAATAAATCACACTTGAGGATATTAATGTTGTTTATTATCAATCTTACCGATTACTCGATACACCTGTTAATTGTTAGATCTTAAGTAGCTAAAAAAAAAAAAAAATTTATAGATTTAATTTAGCATTATCTACCTATATAAAACTTAATCTAAGTTTCGCCATTATTAGCCAACAATTAGGCGTTAAGTAATTTTGTAAAAATACTTAAGTGGTATTAACAAAATAAAGAGTATTCGGTAGTCATGTGTAAGCCCCAAACCTGCTCGAGCAGGTGGTTGTGGATCTTGCACTATTGACTACCGAATCTATTGTGTGTGTCTGCCATGGCCACAGATAGTAGTAAAAAAAAAAACGTCCCGAAACGTTCCAGCCAGTGATCGGCTGCCCGATGCCGCTGCTCCCGAGCCAACTGTGGACGCTCCCGGGGTCATTGACAGGATCCTCGAAATCATCGACCTAACAGAAGATAGCAATTAATAAAGTGGCCACAGACTGGACAAAAACCAGGTGATTGCGGTTGCATCGGGCACAGCAGGCGCTGTGTTCACCACTGTTGTGCCTGATGCGACTGCAAAGCTTACCAAATCCGGCTTCCTGTAGGCCACTGAACAGCGAGCCTTTCTTGTGGGGCAGTCCAAGCCGTCTGCACCGGCGATTCCACCCGTCAATGGGCCTCTTGGTCCATCCTCGCCAACCTGCTGTTGTGCGCACCGATGTTGCCGCCTCCTTGGGCCGCGCCCGGATCCACAACGCCTCCGTCATCGAGCAGCTGCATTTGCGTCTTATTTCATTATTTACAGTTACAGTCGTCACCGTCACCCCCACAAAATAGTGGTGGCAGCAAGCAGATTGATGAAGAAGTGCCAGATGTGCCAAGCTTGGATCAGATGCGTAACAACGATACGTGCACGGCCTGCGGGAAGTGCGAGTCAAGACGTGGCCGTGGCTATCGCAGCAAACATCTCAAATGCAAGAATTGCCCTCTGAAGTGTAAGCCAAGCTAGCATTTCAAATTTAAATTAACTGCTCATTATTAAATTGATTTACAGGGCACATTGACTGTTTGCCAACAAAGTTTGACATTCTGCAGAATGCGCGCAAAAGATACAGATGTGTTGCATGCCGGCGCTGTGACGTCTGCAATCAAAAGATAGCCGGGGAGCAGCTGGTCATGTGCTGTGCCTGCGTATATGTCTATCACTTGGATTGCTGTTTTCCGCGTGTAACGCCAGCCATGATGAATGACATGTAATGGAAGTGTAATAGTTGTGATCACTCCTATAATTTGAGAGAATCGAAGGTCGTTGCTGGCAAATCAGAGACACAGCTGACGGCCAATAAATCCAAGGCTGGTCAAAGAAAGCGGATCACTTCCGATACAGCTGCAAATGGCATTGTCAAGAAACCATTGCCAAAATACAAGCGAGTGCCGACTAAGCGTGGCGGCGACAACGAAAGCAAAGACAAAGGATATATTCCTCCTACCAAGTTAAGTAAATTGGTATCCAACGTCTCAAAGAGCGCATCTAAATCCATGAAGAATAAGTTGTCAATGAACAAGCAAAAGCCGGCAACGAATTCAATCTCCAATCCATCTCCTGCTCCAGCTTCTGCTCCAGGTCCAGCTCCTGGTCCAGCTCCTGCTCCAGCTACCGCTCCATCTCCAGCTCCAGCTCCTGCTCTAGCTCCAGCTCCAGCTCTTACTCCAGCTCCTGCTCCAGCTGTGCTAAGCTCAATGGAGGGCAGATGGGGTGACGTCAACTTCTGGTCAGTCAATCAGGTTCACTCGTATATTAAGGAGCGTTGTCCACAGCACGCAGATATCTTCAAGGAACAAATTATTGATGGTCATGCAATAATTTTACTCACTCGTAGCGACATCATTGAGCTCTTAAAGAGCTTAGGTCTGAAGCTTGGCCCAGCACTGCACGTCTTAGAAATAGTCGTCGGCTTGCAGCGTTCCAGCCGCTTTGCTTGCCACGAGAGCAGAGTTATAAGTCCCAGCTCAGGCTCAGGCTGCAACAGCTCAGGTAAGCACCTTTTTTTTGTTATGAATGTGTGCGATGAGAGCAGCAAACACTCTATCCTTGTATTTTTTGCAGATCAACATTAACCTGCAATTGTCCGATGCAGAAATAACTACAAATCACATCATCACATCGTCGGGAATTTTCTCAATAACAATAGGGACTTCTCTCTCCCACGAAAGAGACAGATAAATGAAGGGTGCTACTTTCAATATTGTTAAAATAATGTTAACCTGATCGGATGCATAGTTATAAACAGTCCTTGTTCCATTAGTTAATAAATCACACTTGGGAATTATGTTGTTTATTAAATCTTACCGAACCGATACACCTGTTAGTGGAAGACAATA
>JAWNLV010000190.1:0-50545 GCA_035042125.1 Drosophila longiperda
AATAGATTCAAATGTTTGAATATAGAAAATTGTTTTTTTTGTTTGTTTTTCATTGTATAATTTATTTATTTATTATAAAAATGCTTACAACTACAGACATTTGTTTATTTTTATTTTTTTTCTCTCTCTTATTGTTACAGTTTAATTTCTAATATCTATTTTTCATTTAAAGTGTATTATTATTAATATCCCTTTTGTTTAACCTCTTTCTAAGGTTAGTGTGTTGAAATATTAGGCGATCCAGTTTTCTCTTATATGATACAAAGTAGTGACAAGCACAAGTATCAACTCCACCGCTAGCATCATTTGTGGACCATGAGCACACCGTCAAGTGCTTTCCATATTTTGATTGATTAGATAATAGTTTTCATACTTCATGAAAAATTCGCGATATTCCTCCAACAGTTTGGAATGCTCAGGAAATAGCACATCCTCAAATTCCTTGAGAAAATCATCAATTTTTCTAACATTTGTTTTAAATCCAAATTTCGAAATTAGACCCATTCTGTTGTGTATTCTTCAAAAGCAGAAATGCAACTAAAGAATTGTTTTACTTTTTCTTTTTTTAAAGTGTCTATACTTGTGTCACTTTCTTTTGTAATACTTGTCTATACTGATTTACATCTTTTTTTATTTCTTTCCCCATCTTTCTTGAAATCTCAAAGCATAAACGAGTTAGGTCAATTTCTGCTTCATATCCACAAGTTACATCTAAATCTACAAGTTGTACATCATATTTTCCCATCTTTGAACATTTGGGAATAATAAAGTTATTATATATATTACAAATTTGATTTTTTAGTAACGTGTTCCAACATAAGAATGAGTTGAAAAATATTCCTAATCTTATGAAGGCTCTCCATGATTCACTATCAAATTCTATTTTATTGCCATACTGATTTAAAATTAATATGCATTGCTTATCTGCTTTTCTAATTTTAAAATGACACTTTATAGTCTCAGTCTTGGGAGTATCCATTATTGTATCAGGCATCAAAAACTCAAACTGCTCAAGCCTTAACTGGATATATTCCCTAAACATTAATATTAGTTAGGGAATGTGGATTCTGTAACAGAAAGTTAGTTTGTTTACTTAATTACCCATTAATTTTTATTGACAAACAATATTAGGCAAAACAAACAAATAAATATTGGCGTGAGAAATTTAATAAGTTTTTGATTGGATTGGGTCGGATCATCAGTCAAAACAAACAAATAAATAATGTCGTGAGAAATTTGTAAATTCCTTTAAATTTTTGTCTGTTGAGTGAATATTAATGTGAGAAATCCAATAAGTTCTTGATTGGATTGGGTCGGATCATCAGTCTAAACAAACAATTCAATAATGTCATTCGCTGTGAAATTTGTGAACTCCTTTAAATTTTTGCCTGTTGAGTGAATATCAATGTGAGAAATCCAATAAGTTTTTGATTAGATTGTTGCAGATCGTCAGCCATAACAAACAATTGAATATTGTGTGGCATCGACGTTGATGGTACTGGTGGTGCTGACTGCTGCTGCTGCTGTTGCTGTTGCTGGGTGGGCAAAGTACCAATAACAATTTACACTTCAGACGATATCTCAATATTGCAGTGTGAGAAATCGCAGGCGCGCTCTTTGAATTGTTTCGGATCATCAGCCTAACACACTAGTGTGTGTGTGTGTGTGTGTGTGTGTGTGTGTGTGTGTGTGTGTGTGTGTGTGTGTGTGTGTGTGTGTGTGTGTGTGTGTGTGTGTGTGTGTGTGTGTGTGAGTAGGGATAAAGATGAAGCCGGCTGCAAGTGAACTCTGCTGTAAAATAGCCTGGTTTGATTTCTTAAATCTTAGTAGTTTTCGAACTCGACAACTTCTTCGTTTTGTGTTTCAAAAGTGAAAAAACAAACAAACAAATAATGTCTTTCAAAAAGAACAACTCCGCTAACTCCACCGGCTTTCAGTACGTCACCCAGAGTAGCTCGGCTCAAGGTCAGAGCCACCCCAATTACTTCACCAATACAACGTACATATTAACTGATTTTGGATCGAAAATCACTATGGCCAACTCCAAGTACAAGGTCTGCACAGCATGCAAAGTCCAAGTGGATTCATCAAAATGGAGCGCTCATCTTCGAGCCAATTCTTATAAGATTTGTGTGTTTACACCTGTGAATAACCAGGTGAAAATCATTTCGAGTGGCTTCAAGAACAGGATCTCCACATTTGCGTATGAAAATACGCAAACTAATATACTAGAACCAGCAGAGTTTCTTAGTGAGGCAGCTAAAGAAGTGCTCTCACTTATAGGAATTGTCTTAGCAACGCACACAGCCTACAAAATTAATCTAGAGCTCTTTGCTGAGTATATAAAATTCACCAATGACGAGATAGAAATGACAATAAAGTCACATCAGTCAAATATGTGAATTTTAACAGCATCAAGTGATCTGGAAAAGTTTTTAAAAGATCACACAACCATTATATGCACAAAAATGGAATTGAAAAGGACAGCGGATGGACAATGACAAGCATTTTAAGGCTGGAGATAAACATAAATAAATATACTCCATTTAAAGTTTCAAGCTTTATTGAAACGCCTAAAAGCTTAAGAACCAAAAAAGCCATAATCAATGTGAAAAATGATGACGTGTTTTGTTTTAAATGGGCATTGATATCAGCCCTTAAAACGCCATCCAATAATAATTCATCAAGGTGCTCTGTCTATAAAATTTATAGCATTGAGAGTCCATTAATTAAAATCGATGAATCTCTCAGATTAGATTTTTCAAATTTGGATTTCCCTCTGCCATTGGAACAATTAAAAATTTTCGAAGCTCAAAACCCAAAAATTAGCATCAATGTTTTTGGGTTTGATGAGCAGACGGGTGCAGTTAACGGTCCACTGTACATCACGCAGATGGTAAAGGATAGACACATAAGGCTCATGCTATTGGAAGCCGAGGAACGAGCTCATTTCGTATGGATAAAGGTCAAGGTAATATTTATAATATACATTTATATATTTACATATATTTATAATTTGTTTTTCTTTATACTTTAAGGCTTGTAAGACGCCAATTAACATCCCACAAGGTTCAACTTTACTTCTGTAAAACATGTCTAAATTATTCGCATAATGAGAGGATACATACCGAACATCATCAAAACTGTGGGAAGGTTGTATCGAAACTCCCATCCGAAGACAAGGCAAGTCTTAGATTTAAAAATTATAGTCGTAGCTTAGATGTACCGTTTGTTGTTAATGCAGATTTTTCAGCACATTCCTATAGCATTTTCTTACTACATAAAGTGTGCCTTCAACCCAGCCTAAGACAAGTTTGTTTTAGAGACTGGAAAAGATGCAGGTATAAAATTTGTAAAGTCTTTTATCAGAGATGTAACAGATATTTATACCTGTTATTTATCAACTGTCAAACACATAGTTCTAACTTATGAAAATGAGAACAATTTTAGAAATGCAGATATTTGTCATATCTGTAAAAAGAGCTTAGGCAATGATCGCGTAAGGGTTCATTGTCATTTAACTGGCTTGTACAGGGGAGCAGCACATAATCTCTGCAATAAAAATTTTCAAATTGCACCTTTTGTCCCCGTATTTTTCCATAATTTTTCAAAGTATGATTCACATTTATTCGTTAGAGAATTAAACAAAGTTGAAGGTGATATAAAAGTACTTCCCCTTAATAAGGAGTAGTATATTTCACTTTCAAAATGTATTTATATTGCATCCCATGAAAAAATTCTTGAAATTAGATTTTTAGATTCATTTCGCTTCATGGCAACAAGTCTAGATGCACTTAGTAGCAATCTAGATATAGAAAGTCTTAAAAGCGTTAAATTGTTTTTCCCATTAGACGATAAATTTAATCTGATACGTAGGAAAGGAGTCTTTCCCTATGAGTATATCGACTCAGAGAGCAGATTGTATGAATCAGCCCTACCTCCCAAAGAAAAATTCTTCAACAGTTTGTCTAATAAAGAATGTTCAGATGAGGATTATGCCCACGCACATCAAGTTTGGTCCGTTTTTGGATGTCATAATCTAAAAGAGTACATGAGTAGTAGGGGAATGAGGATTCTGTAACAGGAAGTGACTTTGTTTACTTAATTGCCCATTAATTTTTATTGACAAACAATATTAGGCAAAACAAACAAATAAATATTGGCGTGAGAAATTTAATAAGTTTTTTATTGGATTGGGTCGGATCATCGGTCAAAACAAACAAATAAATATTGGCGTGAGAAATTTAATAAGTTTTTGGTTGGATTGGATTGGGTCGGATCATCGGTCGGTCAAAACAAACAAATAAATAATGTCATTCGCTGTGAAATTTGTGAACTCCTTTAAATTTGGTCTGTTGAGTGAATATCAATGTGAGAAATCCAATAAGTTTTTGATTAGATTGTTGCAGATCGTCAGCCATAACAAACAATTGAATATTGTGTGGCATCGATGTTGATGGTACTGGTGGTGCTGACTTGCGATGCTGAGGTGCAGCACCCTGGCGGGGAGTGAAGTGTGTTGCAGTAGCTGTAGCTTAAAGAGTTGAGTCTAATGGAGTGAAGGAAACAATATTAGGCAAAACAAACAAATAAATATTGGCGTGAGAAATTTAATAAGTTTTTGTGTTGGATTGGATTGGGTCGGATCATCGGTCGGTCAAAACAAACAAATAAATAATGTCATTCGCTGTGAAATTTGTGAACTCCTTTAAATTTGGTCTGTTGAGTGAATATCAATGTGAGAAATCCAATAAGTTTTTGATTAGATTGTTGCAGATCGTCAGCCATAACAAACAATTGAATATTGTGTGGCATCGATGTTGATGGTACTGGTGGTGCTGACTTGCGATGCTGAGGTGCAGCACCCTGGCGGGGAGTGAAGTGTGTTGCAGTAGCTGTAGCTTAAAGAGTTGAGTCTAATGGAGTGAAGGAAACAATATTAGGCAAAACAAACAAACAAATATTGGCGTGAGAAATTTAATAAGTTTTTGGTTGGATTGGATTGGGTCGGATCATCGGTCGGTCAAAACAAACAAATAAATAATGTCATTCGCTGTGAAATTTGTGAACTCCTTTAAATTTGGTCTGTTGAGTGAATATCAATGTGAGAAATCCAATAAGTTTTTGATTAGATTGTTGCACGCGCCCAACTAATTTGTGTCTGACGTTAGACTGGTGGTGCTGACTGCGCTGCTGCGCGCTGCGCGCTGCTGCTGCTGCTGCTGCTGCTGTTGCTGTTGCTGGGTAGGCAAAGTACCAATAACAATTTACACTTCAGACGATATCTCAATATTGGAGTGTGAGAAATCGCAGGCGCGCTCTTTGAATTGTTTCGGATCATCAGCCAAAACAAACAAATAAATAATGTGTGTATGCTTCTCAGAATGTGTGAGCCTTAGCTTGGTTTTGCAATCGCATGCAATTTTCGTCTTTCGCTTTGAAATTTGTAAACTCCTATAAATTTGGTCTGTTGAGTGGATATCAATTTTTTTTTTTTTTTTTTAAGGCGGAGTTTGTGTGCAATACATATAACCTGCTACATAAAGGCTTGTGTCAAGTGGAAGATCGGTCAGCGCCTAACACACTAGTGTGTGTGTGTGTGTGTGTGTGTGTGTGTGTGTGTGTGTGTGGGAGTAGGGATAAAGATGAAGCCGGCTGCAAGTGAACTCTGCTGTTAAATAGCCTGGTTTGATATGTTATATCTTAGTAGTTTTTGAACTCTTTAGTCAACAACTTCTTCGTTTTGTGTTTCAAAAGTGAAAAAACAAACAATCAAATAATGTCTTTCAAAAAGAACAACTCCGCTAACTCCACCGGCTTTCAGTACGTCACCCAGAGTAGCTCGGCTCAAGGTCAGAGCCACCCCAATTACTTCACCAATAGAACGTACATATCAACTGATTTTGGATCGAAAATCACTATGGCCAACTCCAAGTACAAGGTCTGCACAGCATGCAAAGTCCAAGTGGATTCATCAAAATGGAGCGCTCATCTTCGAACCAATTCACATAAGATACATGTGTTTACACCTGTGAATAACCAGGTGAAAATCATTTCGAGTGGCTTCAAGAACAGGATCTCCACATTTGCGTATGAAAACACGCAAACTAATATACTAGAACCAACAGAGTTTCTTAGTGAGGCAGCTAAAGAAGTGCTCCCACTTATAAGAAATGTCTTAACCACGCACACAGCCTGCAAAATTAATCTAGAGCTCTTTGCTGAGTATATAAAATTCACCAATGACGATATGGAAATGACAATAAAGTCACATCAGTCAAATATGTGTATTTTAACAGCATCAAGTGATCTGGAAAAGTTTTTAAAAGATCACTCAACCATTATATGCACAAAAATGGAAGAATTCCAAGAAAAGGACAGCGGATGGACAATGACAAGCATTTTAAGGCTGGAGATAAACATAAATAAGTATACTCCATTTAAAGTTTCAAGCTTTATTGAAACGCCTAAAAGCTTAAGAACCAAAAAAGCCATAATCAATGTGAAAAATGATGACGCGTTTTGTTTTAAATGGGCATTGATATCAGCCCTTAAAACGCCATCCAATAATAATTCATCAAGGTGCTCTGTCTATAAAATTGATAACATTGAGAGTCCATTAATAAAAATCGATGAATCTCTCAGATTAGATTTTTCAAATTTGGATTTCCCTCTGCCATTGGAACAATTAAAAATTTTCGAAGCTCAAAATCCAAAAATTAGCATCAATGTTTTTGGGTTTGATGAGCAGACGGGTGCAGTTAACGGTCCACTGTACATCACGCAGATGGTAAAGGATAGACACATAAGTCTCATGCTATTGGAAGCCGAGGAACGAGCTCATTTCGTATGGATAAAGAGTTTGTCAAGGTAATATTTATAATATACATTTATATATTTACATATATTTATAATTTGTTTTTCTTAATACTTTTAGGCTTGTAAGACGCCAATTAACATCCCACAAGGCTCAACTTTACTTCTGTAAGACATGTCTAAATTATTCGCATAATGAGAGGATGCATATCGAACATCATCAAAACTGTGGGAAGGTTGTATCGAAACTCCCATCCGAAGACAAGGCAAGTCTTAGATTTAAAAATTATAGTCGTAGTTTAGATGTACCGTTTGTTGTTTATGCAGATTTTGAGTGTATACTCACCCCCCTCAATGCACAACTTAGCGAGAATGTAATAGCAACTTCTCAGCACATTCCTATAGCATTTTCTTACTACATAAAGTGTGCCTTCAACCCAGCCTTAGACAAGTTTGTTTTAGAGACTGGAAAAGATGCAGGTATAAAATTTGTCAAGTCTCTTATCAGAGATGTAACAGATATTTATACCTGTTATTTATCAACTGTCAAACCCATAGTTCTAACTTATGAAAATGAGAACAATTTTAGAAATGCAGATATTTGTCATATCTGCGAAAAGAGCTTAGGTAATGATCGCATTAAAGTTCATTGTCAATTAACTGGCTTGTACAGGGGAGCAGCACATAATGTCTGCAATAAAAATTTTCAAATTGCACCTTTTGTCCCCGTATTTTTCCATAATTTTTCAAAGTATGATTCTCATTTATTCGTTAGAGAATTAAGCAAAGTTGAAGGTGATATAAAAGTACTTCCCCTTAATAAGGAGTTGTATATTTCACTTTCAAAATGTATTTATATTGCATCCCATGAGAAAATTCTTGAAATTAGATTTTTAGATTCATTTCGCTTCATGGCAACAAGTCTAGATGCACTTAGTAGCAATCTAGATATAGAAAGTTTTAAAAGCGTTAAATTGTTTTTCCCATTAGACGATAAATTTAATCTGATACGTAGGAAAGGAGTCTTTCCCTATGAGTATATCGACTCAGAGAGCAGATTGTATGAATCAGCCCTCCCTCCCAAAGAAAAATTCTTCAACAGTTTGTCTAATAAAGAATGTTCAGATGAGGATTATGCCCACGCACAACAAGTTTGGTCCGTTTTTGGATGTCATAATTTAAAAGAGTACATGGAATTGTATCTTAAGACTGACGTTCTTTTACTTACTGATGTTTTTCAAAATTTTAGAGCCATATGCAAGAAAATTTATTCATTAGATCCCGCCCATTACTATACAACACCCGGTCTCTCATGGGATGCAATGTTAAAGACAACAAAAATAGAACTCGAACTATTAACAGACATAGATATGTATAGGTTTATTCAAACTGGTATTCGTGGTGGTCTGGTCCAGTGCTGCAAGCGCTATTCAAAAGCCAATCATATGTATATGGAGACCTTCGATAGCACTAAGCCTTCAGAATTTCTGATGTACTTAGATGCTAATAATTTATATGGTTGGGCTATGTCTCAGCATCTCCCTTATTCGGGTTTTAGATGGATGAATGAGGATGAAGTCAATTCATTTAATCTTACATCTATCACCGAAAATTCAGAGAATGGTTACATTCTTGAGGTAGATCTTTTATACCCAGACTCCATTCATGATTATCATAATGACCTTCCATTTTGCCCATCAAACCAAAAGCCTACTTCGGAGGCAAAAGTACAAAAACTTGTTGCTGACCTAAGGTCTAAGTCAAAGTATCCTATACATTATAGAAATCTCCAGCAATGCCTGAACAATGGGTTAAAATTAACAAAAATTCATAAAATTTTAGAATTTAAACAGTCTCCTTGGCTTAAAGAGTATATTGAATTAAACACTTTTTATAGAACACAAGCCAAAAATAATTTCGAAAAAGACTTTTTTAAGTTACTTAATAATGCAGTCTATGGAAAGACGATGGAAAACGTTGAAAAACGAAAAGACATCAAGCTGGTTACATCGTGGGAAACCACAAATCGCAATAAGTTGGGTGCTCGTGCCCTGATTGCAAAGGCCAGTTTCCATAGTTCTGCGCAATTTTCTGAAGATATGTATGCGATTCAAATGAATCGTATGCTTAATGTTTATGATAAGCCCATGTACTTAGGTTTTGTTGTTTTGGAACTATCAAAATGGCAAATGTATGATTTCCATTACAATTATATGAAGCCAAAGTTCCAAGAAAAAGTCTCATTAAACTATATGGATACAGACTCATTCATATATTCTATTGAGACTAAAGATTTCTATAGTGATATTGCGGATGATATAGAGATGCGTTTTGATACTTCTGAGTATCCATTAGAGTTAGCAAAAAAATATGGAATTAAGAGGTGCAACAAGAAAGTCTTAGGTATGATGAAGGATGAAAATTGTGGTAAAAGAATGTTAGAGTTTGTTGGCCTTAGAGCAAAAATGTATTCATTGTCTGTTGAGGGGGGAGGGTGCATTAAAAAATCTAAAGGCATAAAAAAATCTGCACTAGATAAGCTAAATATAAATAGCTATAAAGAATGTCTATTTGAAAATAAGACATTTAGTGATAGTATGCTAATGTTTAGATCTAAGATACATAACATGTATACGCATAAAGTAAGAAAAACAACTTTAAGCTCTTTAGATGATAAGAGAAAAATAAGAGAAGATGGTATCCAAACATATGCTTGGGGCCATCATAAAATTAATTCATAGTGTGATAAGAAAAAAAAAAAAAAAATGTATATGTAATTTTATGCTGTTTATTAATTGAATAAATTGAAAATAAAGAACAAAACCAAGATATATTTTTGATAATATGTATATATTTTATTTAGATTTACTTAACTTAACTTACTTAAATATTAAAATTTGTATTAAAATTTACAATATCGTAAATTTTTTTCAAATTCTTCGTCCCGTTCATCGGTGATGGGCTCCATCCTCTGGCCCTCCTCCGTGATATCAATCAACTCGATATCGTTTAAATTTTTAATAAAATTTACAAAATCGTCACTTTTTTCAAATTCTTCGTCCCATTCGTCGGTGATGGGCTTCATCCTCTCACCCTCCTCCGTTATATCAATCACCTCAATATCATCCTCCGTGATATCAACCACCTCAATATCATCCTCCGTGATGTCAACCACCTCAATATCATCCTCCGTGATGTCAATAACTTCTATATCATCCTCTGAGATATCAATAACTTCTATATCATCCTCTGTGATATCAATTAGTTCAATATCATCCTCAGCTGTTTTAGGTTTTTTTGCGCGCTGTTTCTCCTGTTCCTCTTCCTCGTCCTCAATTTTACGCTTTTCTGTAGGCAGAAAGCCCAGCGGATCCACCAGATCCACACAAGATGCTTCTCTCCCATGGATCGACCACGGCATGAGCTCTTCAAAACGAAGATTCCTGGGATTATCCGTACCCACGAATTCAAAGAAGCCTTTCATTTCCATGCTGTTCGACATGCTATTTTCGTATAGAGTGTAGTTGAGACGATGAGATGACGTTTAGAATCAAACTGTGGTGCTCTGATGAGCATTTCTTTATTTTATACAAAAATCTTGAACCTAAGTATGAAGCCGCCTGTGAGGCGACCGCTTGTTCTCTGTTTATATTATCGAAGTCGCTTTGCTCATCTTTGCTGCGTCCAATACTCATACTTGTTCAACTTCATGTGATGTTTCCTTCAGCCACTTGAAAGTGGACTGTATATGATATTTTCTTATTAAAATCTAGCTGAGCTTTACAGTTGCTCATGTTCATTCTTGAGCACTTTTATATCCCTGTTTCCCTGCACTGCGTGCATACCATGTGGTGATATATTAATAGTAAACACATGTTTGTTTTTATTTATTTATTTTTATTTTTTTTTTTATTTTTATAAAATTTCATTAACATTTATCCAAGAGTTGTGATCATTTGAGAACCCAAGCCACTTAACTAGAGCTCTCTTATTTCGTCGCTTTAATATCTTTTCAACCAAGTAGGTGTCTGGAAATTTTGTTTTCCTCAACTCCTCATTATAGAAACCGCCTTTCAGAACTGCACCTTGATAGTCTTCTAGAATGTATGTAGTTGGATTGGTATTTTGTATTTTATTAACTTTAAAAATTTCAGTTGTCCAGTTTGGTGTATACCCCTTTTCAAATGTATGTTTATGCTTACTAATTCGTACATAATCTCCAACACGAAATTTACTTCCATTAAAGATTTTTATATGATTGTAGACAGTGTTCAATAAGCTGTTTTCATTTGACAAATTTACTTCAATAGGTGCCATTTGAATTGTTCTATGATGGTTTTGATTATATTCAGTTATCAACTGTTTATAAATTGTAATCCAACAATATGTTCCATTATAACTAAACTCTCTCCACATCATTTCCTTTAACGTTCTATTAAAACGCTCAACAATTGATGCTTTAAGGCCACTATAAGTTGAGTAATGATTAATGTTATGTTTTTTACACAAAGCTTTAAAGTCTTTATTAAAAAATTCTTTGCCATCATCGGTCTGTAAATTCTTTGGAATTCGGTTCTCCTTAAGAATACTCGAAAATGAGTGCTTAACTTCTTTTGCCGATTTAGTTTTTAGCGCTTGGCCCCATGCATATTTAGAAAACGTATCAATAACTGTCAATAGAAATCTATATCCTTTATTCGATGATGAGTAGCTTCCCATTTCCACTAAGTCTGCTTGCCAATGATCGTCGATTCCCTTCATAATAACTCTCCGACGTTTAAAATTTCTACGAGCTGGGGCATGTAATTCGTATATTAAACTCTTTCTACTCATCTTTCACTTTTTAACTATTGTTTTTTATATATAACGTCTCATTAATTTTTTTTTTCTTTTCTGTTTTATAACCAAGAACTAGGCCTCTTTTTTTTTGGAAAAGTGCTGTCTACAAAACATGTTTTTAAAAAGTTTGTATTTGACACCAAAACCTTAACCACTATCAACATGCACTTCCAACAAGTGGAAATTACTTTTATTTTTATTCCGCTCATTTGAGTAATGACCGAACTTGATAACGGTCATATAAATTATAGCTCTTAGCACACATAAGACACACTATTTATGTATTTTATTATCGAAACTAATAGAATCGGCTGTAACATTTATATTTTGACTTCTAGCGTTAAATAAACTTTCAATTGAATCTAATTGCGAGGTAAAATCATCTCTTAAAGAACTTTCTGCTTTTTTCAAGAGTTCTTCCATTTCAATTTTGTTTTTATTAACCTCATGAAGAATAAAAAATGACATTTCGCTTATTGTTTTCTGGTCCATTTGATCTTTTCCTTCTAAGAGTTTTTCTATGTTCTTCATCGTTTCTTCGACTTTTCTTTCTAAAAATACTTTATTAACTACATCATTATCTTCTAATGGGTCACCCACAATTTTTAGACATTTGTTTGAAAAAATAATGTTATTATCAACATCAACTAGAACACCAGCCATTCGATTTTTTATACTTGTTCTTTCTTTTCCATCTCTACTCGAGAAGAAGTGACCAAACTTGTCAAGAGGCATTTTGATAGTAATTAATTACTGTTAAATACACTTCCATTTATTTAATAAATAATTTTTGCTCCACGAAGTTCTTCATTTATTGAAACTATTTCATTATTATGATTAGTGTTTCATCGATTTAAAATTATCAATATTATCGATATTATAGATTCCTAGAATTCGTAGCAGAAATTTTAATAATTTGTCTCGTGCGGGTTCACACTAATTTATGCGCAAAGTTTCAGAGCTATAGCTTTAAAGTTAAAGTTGAGTTCATTCGGGCGAACAGACGGGCATATGTCAATTCCCAAAACCAACATAATTTTGTACCTTTGGCATCAGATTATTAAAAAATAATCTATAAATAGCTCTTAATAAGTTTCCATAGAAAGCCCCTAACAAACGTAGCAAATACAAAATGTACTAATGCCAATTAAACACAATAATCTCAGAATATGCAATAAAAGAGCTGATGGTTTTATTAAATAAATTGTCTAAATATATCTACAATTCATATTAGATATCTTAGACTTAAATAAATGAAAAACTCACTCTTGAGCTCCAAACTCAATGACTTAATTTTATTCAAAATAAGTGGCTCTAGCTGGACTAATCGACGCTCCTCAGCTCTATGTGCGTTCTCAATGTGACAGGTTTCAATCAAGGTAAGACTTATAATTCCAGGCTCATCGCTTAAATTAATCATTTTTTCCAGCAACGGAAGCTTGCGATCATAAGCATTTTGCGTAGTTAATCGATTTTATAGTTATTGTCGAAATTCTTCACGTTTGTGAATAACTGTTAAATACAAATACAGGTTGAAATGCGATAGTTACAAATAAACTTTTCAAACATACAGACCATTTCTACAACCAATATAGTCTAAGTATATATTCCGAATGAAGACAATAAAATTAATTCTTAAAAATAGCAACCAAATGATACCGTTTGATTATCTATTATAATTCTTAAAGTATTTTTTATTATCAAATAGCAATAGATTCGTACAACAATAGATTTATGAGCATTTAATAACATATTTTTATTGCTTCCGATCAGTGGGGCAGAATTCTTCAAATACATATTGGCGTATAGATCGCAATATACAATATACAGGTATAATAGACTTCTTGTGTACCCTGATACCAATGGTGTCCATGTTGGTTTATTGCAATGACCGACATTCTGCCTACCTGTATGAAATCCTTTTTCGAAACCCTTGTCAAAATTGTGCTGCTTAGTAGAGATATCATAATACAAGAGAGAGAAGTATATCCTGACTCATTTGAAGGAAAGCTTATTTTTATCAATTTATTTATCATAAATCTATAGTATATCTATAAATCATAAAAAGTATAGTGTAAACTAACTTTCTTTATAGCTTTATTTTATGCTTGTCCGAGTAATCATATTGTCCCCTTTCAATTCCAACTTTCTTCTTAGCTATATTTTATATAATTATTATTAATTTAATATAAGCACCGGTTGGTGGTTATAAAAAGACATTGACTTTCCGCCATACATATGTACTCAGAGAATAATTCAAGTACTAAGAAGCAGTTAATCGTTCCACTGCAACGCGACTCTATGAGTTCACCCATTTCGTCACCCTGTGACTTCAATAGACCATCACCTACGCCGTCGGTTTCAAATATCAAAAGTGAGTCAGCTCCCACTGCGAATAAAACTCATATTAAAACAAATCAGCTTACTCCTAGAAGTCCAAAACGAACTCGCTCCCAAATTAGCAAAGCTATCAGCTCGAGCAAAATGGCGTTAAAGGATTTTATTGCTATTTCCGACAGACTTATCCAGTTTGAGGCCTGAGTTTAAATACTCGAAATCCGCTGTGGTCAAATACAATCCCTATGGGAGAGGGTCGAGAAAGAGTATGAGTTGTGCTCCAAGAGGGCAATGCATGGAGAAGACAGTGACGATAGTGCGGTCAGGCTGAATATTATCATTGTTATTCTGTCTATAAACGTAACAAATCGCACAAGCGTCCGCGGCAAATAGACTACATCCCGTCCAAATGGCCGATATTGAAATGTTGCAGAATACCGAAACAATCTAGAACAGAAGATTTCGGGCTATCAGTCAACTTTCTGACTTCCATCCGTATCCCACAAATGCCTCCCAAACATACATACATACATCCTCTCCATGAAACCCGTTAAATGTTAAAACTTATTTCACTGTAAAAACACAAAGTGTCTTGCTATGCACTGCTCTTATCAATATCTGCTATGCAAGTAGCAAATAAAGGGCACGTGCAATAATTGATTCGGGACCAAAGGCAAAATTTTTGATTATGCCTGAACGCCTCTAAGTTCGTATCCGCTGGATTGCAATAATAACTAAGGGAACCTTTTCATTGTATGGCTTCTAAACCATTAAAAGTTTGTATTTCATTTATTAAACCACAATGGATGTGATGCCAATTTTATCTACGATGACCTGGTGCTGTGATAATTACATATTCAAACATTATTTAATACACTGACAAAGCCTAGAATCAATTGTAAACAACTTATGTAAAAGACAAGATGTTGTAAGTACTTTAGCAGCTGCCATACTGCCATTCACTAAAGCTTATCGTTTGGTTGATTATTCGAAAATATTTATATCAACAAATATCAATAATATAAGTGTTATGGTTGTTAAACACAACCAAAGCACATATATATATTAAATAAATTATTAAAAACCGGTATTAATTAAATTACAAGTAATATTTTATTTATTTATTTGCAAATCATTGACCTAAAAAAAAACATAAAATGTAAAACAATATTTATATTAAATTATATACATATATATATTTATATTCTCTCATACATACAAAATGAGTACTCTTGTGAAAACAATCAAATTTTTAACGAATATAAATTAATGTTTTTTAATTCAACTTATTAATAGAGATATAATAACTGAATTACCATAATATATTTATGTGTACTTACAAATATTGATTAAAAAATAAATTAAACACTTTGCTTTGCTATAGTAAAAGAAACTTGGTATTTTATGAAATGGAGTGTATTGAGAGCAAGTAAATAAATAAATCTTTCAGAGAGAAATGTCTAATATAAAATAATTGTTAGGTAATACCATACAGTCTAAATTTTGTACTACAACGAAAATATATTGTCATTTGAAAAAATTGTATTAAGTGAAATGATTTAAGGTAAAACATGTGAACAATCGATAGTATTGCATATATTGTGGAAGCTTTCTTTTCAGTCGCCATTTCATTGCAGCTACATGAGCAGAGTGCCAATAACTAACTTATAATGCGGTTCCCATCTCACTTTTAGTATACAGAGCGAACATCCGCTTATAACGTAAAACACAGTATTTGTCAATTTTAATTCAATATTAATATAATAAGACATAAAATATATGAATAAATTTGTCACTCTGCTTAATAATTACGTAGTCAGATGATATTGTAATTACATACCGTTACATCCAAGGCTGCAGTGATACTATCGCATAAACTAATATTTATTTATAAAATAAAATAAAATTTATAAAATAAATATTAGCTGTTTCACAAGTCATATAATTAATTAAATTAAACTTACTAACAGTATTATTTAATTTATTTACGTCGCCACATTTAACTATAAGCATCCGTGTCTTTTTATTAAGCAAAAACAAATAGTCAATATATAAATAAATATATTTAAATATATATATATATGAACTTCTTATGAACCCACAGCATAATTCAAGTAATAAAAAACAGTAAGCCGTTCCTCTGCAGTGCAATTCTATAAATCCACCCATTTTTTTACGGTGCAAAATAAACCCTTAAATAAAATTAAATAAATCAAAAGTCAATATTAAATCAGATCCAACTGAAAAAATGCTTATTAAAGCAAAACAGCTTACGTCTAGGAGTCTAAGAGGCACTCACTGTCAAATTAACAAAGCTATAAGCTGGAGCGAAATGGCGTTAAATGATTTTATTGTGTTATTTATAATGTATTATCTATGATATGTCATCCACAACTCGTGCATCAGGTTACACACTCCAAATTCGCCATGACCAAATACATGAACATTAACAACTTAGACAAAGTATAAGTCGTAACGGGGTTTCCGTATGTAAATCTGCGTAAGAAGCAATAATTTATAATATCCCTTACCGCTAAATCAAATGTCATATTTTGTATTAAAACATGTTATATAAGGACAAGAGTTCAGGTTTTTTATTAAATTTGTTGAAGGAATTTATATATGCCAGTAAAATTGTGTATTTATAATTTCTTTCATTAATTATTATGAATTCATTATTAATTAGGGACGAAAAGAAACTAACACGGATTTTCTTAGGTGAGCGAAAAGAAATCAGTTTAGCATCAAGTTCCTTTGTCTTTATGGCAAATGTGAGTTGCAAAGTACGGAATATCAATATTATAGTATGAGAAATTAACTATCCTTCTTAAAAGAGGCCACTTACCCAAAGAGGGTGCCGTATTATGTTAATATTTCCAAAAAGTCGTGTTGCTAGATAGTGCTTGTTAGTGTTAAACTCTAAATATAATCATAACACCGATAGTAAACAAGTACATAAAAAGAAAGTTGAAAATAACTCTGAATAAAGAAAGAAGAAACACTGCTAAGAGGTCAAACCCGGAGAACCTGAATATCCGTTATGGAAAAATTATCATTAAAATTGTAGTATTATAAATTATTTTAATAATAGTGTGCATTTTTTTCATATAAGGACATTTTGATCTATTAGCAAATTCAATATATCAAACAAAAAATTATTGAGTATTTAAATTGTAGTGCATGATAATTTGTGCACTGTAATAAAGTTCTGATAGACTTATAGGAATACAGTACGTTTATTTATGCCAATTTGCATAATTATTAATGATTTTTGTGTTTTTTACATGCATTTGTATAATTAACAGTGCAAAAGGTTCAGAATACATTCGGGACCCGATATGAAAAACGGTTCAACATATGTGCGAGCTATTTGGATAAAAACCTAATAGCGTAATTATCTTGACTAATAATGGGATAAGTTTGTTAACTATTTATATTTAATTAACACAATCCAGGGGCGCTCTAACTAGAACCTACCTTGAGCATATTTGCTGTGACCCAAAAGATGTCAGGCGAAACCCTGATGGAAGACCGAAACGGTTCTGTCGTCAAATGAGTATATGGACGAAAGACCAATCGAACCATCTAATAGCTGGTTCCTTCCAAAGATTCTTTTAGAAAAGCTGGTGCACTTAACTGTTTTATAAAATAACAATATCTGGTTAAGCGAATCGAAACGATCTTACCATATTCTCAAACTATAAATCGGTGAGAACCTTAACTTTCTTGATATGATGCAAGCACTTTTCGTAAGCAGAACTGGAGCGATGGGAAAGCCAAACGTATCGTTATGGTGCTCAAATAAAACACTCATATAGAAACCATGAAAGTCGTTGGTAGTTTAAAACAGCAGGACGGTGATCAAGAAAATCGAAATCCGCTCCTCCGGGCCTCATTTTGGCAACAGGAACGACCATAAAAAAGTTGTCGAGAGGTATCGGAAGAGTTTTCTTTTCTGTTTTATAGCCGTATTACCATAGAAGACTTTTGCAGATAGATATGGTAGATGAGCTCAAAGAGCATGACATGCAGTGTTGAGTCGATATTTTTTCTACGGACCTTGAAAATGTATGGTGGGGATACGCAAACTTCTCAACAGGGCGTACTAATATCCGCAGCTGGTCTACAAGGTGACGAGTTTCCAGTCGATAGAATAGTGTAGGTAAGGGAAGTCGGTAAATTAGATCCATAATTGCTAATTACTAATTTGGCATCTAATTAGTTATTAAAAATTTTAACGATAAATTGAAAAAAATATCAATTAACAATAAATTTAGAACTGGCACCGACTTAGGGAATCCGACACTATGTGATTTCTTCCCAGAAGGTCAAAGCGACGAAATTAAACTAAACGAAATTAAACTAAGATAATTCAATCATTTGTGGTGCTGTATTGTCACAGCAGTACTATAGAGATTGGAGAATCCGACATAAGGTGTAATGGTCGGTGCTCTGAAGCTTGGGTTATGTTTACATGAGAGACTTTTGGGTGCGCTGTAAAAGTAGATCTAGGGTCGGCAATGATTTTTTCGTCGTGCACGAAGGGAAAAATCGTTGCATACTTTTGGCAGCTATCAGAACACTGTGGAAAGCAAGCCCTGCTCAAGGTGAAAGCTTTACTGCGGATAAGTCCTGAATAGTTCCAGAAGGCAAAAGCTTGCCTCCACAGTCGTATATAAGCCCAGATCCACTTTTAGAAGCTCTATTCTTTTCTATTCGCTCGGGTCATGATGCATGTCGAAGTAAAAGTGCAGATCGCCGGTGAAAAATTTGATTAACCAAGTGCATCAAAACTAACAAAGTTTAAAATAACCTATAAGCCCCATTGCGGCTACATACAAACCATAAATCCATCGCGGACGTTTTTATACAACAAGAGTTGACCAAAGTGAAAAGGATCTACACGTGTCAAATGGAGCACCATCATCGCCCCCTCATCACCAACGCGTACCGGCGCAGTTTACATATATATAATTGAATTTCTGATTACGGTATTTGATTAAAAAAATAGAATTCTTTATTCATCAAAACACATCCGTTCAATTTGATGTACAAAATAACTCTGCTTATGCTACTGGCTTAATCAATAATGAAACCTCGCATTTGCGTCTTATTTCATTACTTACAGTTAGGTTAAATTTCTTAGAATAGAATATACAGTTAGGTTTGCTTATGCTGAGGCGCTGGCGCCGTCGCAGTGAGTGCGGACATGAGAGATCTGCATGATGTTACAAATAGGTAAAATTTCTTAGAATATACAGTTCGGTTTAATTGCTTATACTGGCGCTGGCGCCGTCGCAGTGAGTGCGGGATCCGCGCGTGGCGCCGGCATTGTCGCCGTGGCAGTGGACATGAGAGATCTGCATGATGTCATGGTCTGGATATGTCACTATATATAAGTGATCTGCCTTTTAAATTTTTAAATTTTTTTTATATAAAATTTGTTAAACAAATCTCCACGAAAAAGTGGCAAGTGTGGTAAAGTGTTGAAAAAAATATAGAAAAAATTAGAAAATGTAAAAAAAAATATTACAAAAATTAACAACATTTGATGTAACTACCTCATCAAAATTTATGGAAAACAAAATTTGTTTAAAGAAGTTCCTAAAAGTACATTTACTTATTTTTTTTTGTTGTGAATATTTTTTTTTTTTGTTGAAATTTTTTGCTATGCCTAATTTTGGCAGTTAAATTAAATCCCTTAATAAAAAAATTGTATATATATTTATGGGTTGGATAAACTCAAATGCAAGACCCTATCGACGTCGAAAGGCCTTTCTTCGCTGGATAATCAAGTAAGTCCAAAAAGTTTCAAGGTGTTAATTGTTGGTAGTTATGCAATGAGAAAAGAACCAAGGGAGAAAACAAGAAGAAAAACAAAGAGAAAAACAAGAAAGGAGACATAATTAAATTACATATACCTTTACTTCAGTAATGTTTTCCCCACATTTTTTGTAATCCGATTTTTTATGTAATATTTACAAGAACTATACACTTACGTTAGTATTTGAAGCCATTCCTCTTTTCCAAATCCAATGAAATTGCGTTTATAATGCTGCATCCAAAACATTGGTGTAAAACGTCTCGTTCTTGAAAAGCCACACTTTAACTTTAATTGTAGGTTAACAAAATACTCAGATCCAAAAATGATTTCGTAATCTTGTTATTTTCTTGAATTTCTAGTTTTTCTTAGCTGAAGTGTGTCCATATTGATTGAAAAGTTTTCCCAAACTAACTTGGAATTGAGTTGTGATCGCTATTTAAGGTGAAGAGTCTAGTTCATGTTTCGCAGTACATTGAATACATTTAAAACAAAATGATTAAGATTGACAGAACTTCGTGTGTTATTCTCGACTTTCAGTATATATTTGGAAACGAGAGACAAATATTTGTAAAAGAAGTAGCTTTCATGCAAGCCGGATCAATTATACCGAATTTCTTTCACTTCAAGCCTCCCTATGATATAAAAGAGCTGGATGAATTAACTAGAAAAACCATAAAAATAACTAAACAGCATGTCGATGGATTGGATTGGTGTGATGGAGACATTTCTTATTTAAGCCTTGGTAATATATTAAGTCCATTAAATAGTTTTGCCTCAGTTATTGTACGAGGTAGAGCTAAGAAACAGTTTTTATCTAAATATTTAACTACAAATATAGTTGATTTAGAACTAGATCAAAGTTTAAGTCACTTTCAAAACTTTTTCACAAATTGTAGAATACATAAGAAAATAACAAACCAATGTGCTCTAAACAATTTAAGCTCTTTGTAATCTTAGAAAGTTGTAAATTTGAAATATATAAAAATTAAATTCAATACATAATTTAAAAATTGAGTTTTACTTTATTCAATATAGTTATTTGTTCTAGATGACACTTAAATTTAAGTCTATACTAAAATCTAGTATAACTCGTGCATTTCTTAAAGCACAGACGCCTTTATTTAGATGAGATCCACAGTCGACGAAGACATTTAATTTCATCTCATCTAATCGTGGACATCCAAATTCTTCAATGTTTATAATTACATACGTCCTTAGAAACTCTTCGAGAAACTTTTTTTTTCCATCTCCCTTTGTGATTACTTCCACTCCATCAATAAGCTCTCGTAACAAATTTCTGACTTGTAAAAAGTTATAATTTCCATCATTCAAACAGAGATTGTGCTGATTTTTAGTTAGCCATAACGCCGTTTTACGAGCCTTATTTGTTAATCTGGTGAAATCATATGGTGGTTTTATGAGGTAATGAACGTCTTTATAATATCCATTATTAAAAACTAAAGCAATCTCTTTTAATATAAAATATTTGTTATTTCCATAAAATCCTTGAATGTCGACAGCTACTTGATTCTCCATTAAATTGATTTAAACAATACGTTGGACTAATCCTGTTAATGGTGAATACTCAACTAACCGATCATGCATAAGTAGACAATATACTCTTGCGTTTTTAATACTTGAACTTTCCAACTCAATGGAAACTCTGATATCGATTGGTCCTGTTTTAACAGACTCATTTTGATGTGTTAAGTCTATGACAACAATAGGTGCTTTTTCTTTAAATTCCTTAGGCGATAGCAATGGTTTAGACTGCTTCATATAGTAACTTGCTTGAAAATTTGTATACATATCATACAAACTTGCAAATCGATCACGATTAAAATTTATACTCATATCATCATATGGATACGCCTCAGAGTTCAAATGCACTTTCAAGTTTCGTAATTGATTTTGAATCAATTTGTTATCAAGTGAAAAGCCTATTATAGCAAACCGAGGGCGTTCTCTATTTGCTGCAAGCTTAACATTCCACACATGATGAGTACCTTCTGCTAATGTTGGGTTGAGATAACAGTCCCAACTGCGGAAAGAGCCTCCGCTCTTTGTTATATTTAACATTAATAATTTCTTTTCATCACTGAGAGTAATATGTGGTACTTTCCAAGTAATATTTGATATATTTAATTTATACTCGGAACTTTCAATTTTACTATGATATACATCATCCATATTTTTAGTTATGAGAAGTATTAGCTCATGTTTACAATTCAATAAGACTTTGTTATGGTCTTCACAAAATCCAAGCAGATATTTAAGTGGAATGGAGAAATTAAAATATCCATCATTTGTTAGTTGTTTGTCGTTTCCATTAAACCAGCCAGAATTCTCAAGCATACAACTTTCAGGTTTATTTAATGAAATATACTTTTTTAAAGTTGTTGAAGTACCAACAAATCTAGTTCGATGAATTTCAATTCCATTCAATTCATATCAAACCTCATTGAACAGGTAGCTCATCCAGTAGGCGTGTTGCTAGGCAAAGTAATGAAGCCCTCAATATTAATAAAACTCTCGGTTGGCAGCTAACTTCATTATTACCCTTAAATGATTGGAGATAAGGAGAGTAGCTATGGTATTCTTTTTTGATTATACTCTCATCCGAATAGGGTTTCTCTCAAACTGTTAGTAAATAAGCCATTGTTCTCTAATATTTAGACCCAATGACTTTAAAATTAATTTATTTTCGGCTATGAGTTTTTTGCTTGACGACCTTCTTTCTTCTGCAGTTTAACTCAAAGTGCTTGATGATGGGGGTAACATATATTTTTATAAAAAATAATCATTTTTGTTGCCCTAAATGTCATTACGTAAATTAACTTAATTTCCGTTCTAATCAACAATCCGTACTTTTAATGAATGTATCTCTCTCGTGTTCACGGGAAAATAAATAAGATTACGGGGCTTCTCACTCATTTTATAGCCTGGAGGAACATTTAAAGCAAACTCATGCAATACATGACTTGATTCTGCATTAACAAATGATCCGCTCACAATGTTACATTCTATTCGAATTGTATTTACTTTTGAAATATCCACAGGCTGGTCTGAGATGTGTATAAAATTCGGCTTTAATACCTTTTTGTTAAATCCGAATAATTGACCAATCGTATTAGCTCTATCAAAATATATAGGTTGTTCCTTAGTCGAAATCATTACTTGAAGCGTATTATTGTTACTTTCAATGAGTGGGAGATTTAATTTATTTGCTTCTTTTTCCTCCATTTTCGCAATAATAATATTACATATATCGTTAAGCTCGTATGATCCAACAGGTATCTCAAAAACATGTTCTCCAATATGAAATAAATTATTATCATGATCCACATTTGGAATTGAGTTATACATGTGGAAATCAATGAGTGCACACTCATAATTTTCCTTCAATTCAATGGGTGGATGATAGTTTGCCATTAAAATTGAGCTGTTGCCCGTTAATGTGAGAGTTGTTGTCATTTCGATAGATTTTCGCTTAGTGAAATAATATTGTGGTTTTCTCATATTATATCATATTCTAATAAAGTCAGCGAATCCCCGTCTATAGCGTCCATTTTCCAGAGGATCATCTTTACTTATAAACACAAAACCATACTTTTCTTTCCAACAAAATTGACAAATGTTCTTAAATTCACCAAAATTCATATCTACGCCTACGTGATCTTGGTACACATGCTTCATATTTAATTCGTCTTGCCTGAACATTATTATTAGATTTGCATTGTCACGAATAAGATGTTTAGGGACTTAAGCCCATTTGGGCTTTCAATCAAACTGATCATTACATTTGTTTTTCCACAATTAGAAGGTCCAACGATTAGGGCTCAAATTGAATTGGGTAATATTCTGTTATGTCTAACTTGTTTTTCTTCCCCATTTTTAAAATCGATATTCTTTACTTCTTTATTCGTTTTTTGTTTTATTAATCTCATATCAGATATAAATTTCTCAGCAGATCGTTACTTTCTTATAAGACTTTGAAGAATAAACAACAATTAAAATGGTAGTGCGCTTTTATAAATTAACTAGTAGCAAACCACAGCTCTATCAAGGTAGAAGTCTTATTGATAAAATAATAAACTCCCTCCCATTTGAGATACATATACCAGGTTATCAGTTCTGTGGACCAGGAACTAAGCTAGAAAATCGCTTGGAAAAAGGCGAAAAGGTAATAAATCCATTAGATGCTGCTTGTAGGGAGCACGACATAGCATATTCAAATAATAAAGATTTGAGCGAGCGTCATATAGCTGATTAAAATTTGGCCGAAAGAGCGTGGGAGCGTGTAAAGGCCTCAGATAGTAGTCTCGGTGAAAAAACCGCTGCTTATTTTGTTACAAACATAATGAAAGCAAAGAAAAAATTTGGAATGGGACTAAAACAAAGAAAAAAAAATAAAATAAAACCATGTGAGTAAAAGAAAAAATTTATGCACGCCGTAAGAGTGGCTACTAAAGTATTAAAAAAGGAGAAGCCATATGATATTCAATCTGCTTTAAAAATCGCTAGGAAAGCAATAAACAAAACTTTTGGTCAAAAGAAAAATAAAGTAATAATTCCTCGAGTTATTAGTGTTCCTAAACTTGGTGGTTTCTTGCCACTTATACCTATTATAACGGCACTCGGAGCATTAGGCGGACTTGCCTCTGGTGGTGTATCTATTGCAAAGAGCATTAATAACGCGAAAAATGCAAAGAAAGAACTAGAGGAAAATAAACGACATAACAGAAAAATGGAAGCCATTGCTTTAGGCAATGGTCTCTATTTAAAACCATATCAAAATGGATAAATGGACCATTCAAAAAACTTTTAAGACAGCTACCTAATAAGCCGCTTTCAAACATTGACATTATGAATTTTACTCGCAAACATGTCCCTTTTTTCAGAGGTGTTTTTATGAGAGACTCATTACCAAAACGAGTACACAGAAGGGAAAGTGGTATTGTTAACTTGGACCTTTCAAGAGGAGTTGGAACACATTGGGTAGCTTATAGAGATAAGCAAATCAGATATTTTGATAGTTTTGGGAATTTACCACCACCTTTAGAGCTTATTAGATATTTAGGAGAGAATATAAAATACAATTATAATCAAGTTCAACGATTTAATTCTTTTAATTGTGGACACTTATGTTTAAGATTTATATTAATGCAGTATAAAGATGATTATTTAAAGTAACTTGTATTCAACTTTTCAATAAATAACTAAATACATAGAATGCGAATTAATATTTTATTTTAGTATATAAGAGCTACAAACAGTCTGCCTATCTTTAGTTTGATTATAGTATTTATCTTGTTTACAACGGAAATTATCTGAAAACGCCTGGTTAACTGCATGAAAAACAGCGTTTAACGGTATGTCAATCAGCAAAAACCCGCATGTTAAACTGAGTCAAACCGCCTGAACACAACAAAAAACCCGCATATTAAACTGCATCAATCCGCTTGAAAACAACAAACCGCCCATAAGGGTGTTTATCGGTTTAGAACTGATCGGTTTATAGTTAAAATGGATGAACATCTTCTGAAAGAATTAACGAAAACAAGACTCGCACTAAAAAGAAAATTTCAAAGCATTAAATTAGGAAGAGCTCCGAATGAGTATCAATTAGAAGAAACGTTTAAACCAATAACACAACCTCTACAGAAAATAGTGAGAGAGAACGAAATAGTAAATCAGTTGATGAAAGTAAAAAAAGAAGAAAATTAAGGAAAAGTAAGCAATAGGGCTAAAAACTATAGTGAATATTATGATGCATTTGACAATGGAATGTCCAAGCTCCAGCCACGAGAGTTGACGTTTGCACCAAGCGAGGTGGATTATAATAAATCTAGTTCAACTAGTAATGCAGACTATAGTCAAACGAATGAAAAAACAAACGAGTTCTTTAATCTTAGTGTAAATGAATTGGAACGTCAGAAAAAGTTAGATAAAGCATTTAGACCTACTAAAAAACGTGGACAAAATATATTGGGGAGTTCTAAAATAACTGTTAACAAAAAAGAAATTGAGTTGGAAAGTGGTGAAAAATGGAATCCTACACCTGGATTATATTCTTTGATTTACTTAAAAGATCCTAAAGGTTATGATGATGTGGACTTGGATGTATATCAAAAAATCTTAATAAAAACAAATGCTCACAGAAAAAATCATCAATCTTTCTAAAAAGTACACAAAAAAAATAATAAAAAAGCTTTTTTCAATTAATGAGGATCCAAATGCAATGTTTACACCTCTAATCAATAAATCTATGCATAAAGGTGGAAGTCTAATGACGCTCAGCTTAAGTAAGCCAAATTATGTGTATTGGGATGATCCAAATGAGATCGTTGAAAGACTAAAACTTTTAATTGCCTCACAGACAGCTGGTAACACTAATCATAATAATGAAATAGTTTCAATAATTGAAGAACTTCGTGAAGCAAAAATTATTTATTAAATAAATGGTAGTGTATTTAACAGTAATTAATTACTATCAAAATGCCTCTTGACAAGTTTGGTCACTTCTTCTCGAGTAGAGATGGAAAAGAAATAACAAGTATAAAAAATCGAATGGCTGGTGTTCTAGTTGATGTTGATAATAACATTATTTTTTCAAACAAACGTCTAAAAAATGTGGGTGACCCATTAGAAGATAATGATGTAGTTAATAAAGTATTTTTAGAAAGAAAAGTCGAAGAAACGATGAAGAACATAGAAAAACTTTTAGAAGGAAAAGATCAAATGGACCAGAAAACAATAAGCGAAATGTCATTTTTTATTCTTCATGAGGTTAATAAAAACAAAATTGAAATGGAAGAACTCTTGAAAAAAGCAGAAAGTTCTTTAAGAGATGGTTTTACCTCGCATTTAGATTCAATTGAAAGTTTATTTAACGGTGGAAGTCAAAATATATAAATGTTACAGCCGATTCTATTAGTTTCGATAATAAAATACATAAATAGTGTGTGTTATGTGTGCTAATAGCTATAATTTATATGACCATTAACAAGTTCGGTCATTACTCAAATGAGCGGAACAAAAATAAAAGTAATTTCCACTTGTTGGAAGTGCATGTTGATAGTGGTTAAGGTTTTGGTGTCAAATACAAACTTTTTAAAAACATGTTTTGTAGACAGCACTTTTCCAAAAAAAAAAAGGCCTAGTTCTTGGTTATAAAACAGAAAAGAAAAAAAATTAATGAGACGTTATATATAAAAAACAAAAGTTAAAAAGTGAAAGATGAGTAGAAAGAGTTTAATATACGAATTACATGCCCCAGCTCGTAGAAATTTTAAACGTCGGAGAGTTATTATGAAGGGAATCGACGATCATTGGCAAGCAGACTTAGTGGAAATGGGAAACATCATCGAATAAAGGATATAGATTTCTATTGACAGTTATTGATACATTTTCTAAATATGCATGGGGCCAAGAACTAAAAACTAAATCGGCAAAAGAAGTTAAGCACTCATTTTCGAGTATTCTTAAGGAGAACCGAATTCCAAAGAATTTACAGACCGATGATGGCAAATAATTTTTTAATAAAGACTTTAAAGCTTTGTGTAAAAATCATAATATTAATCATTACTCAACTTATAGTGGCCTTAAAGCATCAATTTTTGAGCGTTTTAATAGAACGTTAAAGGAAATGATGTGGAGAGAGTTTAGTTATAATGGAACATATTGTTGGATTACAATTTATAAACAGTTGATAACTGAATATAATCAAAACCATCATAGAACAATTCAAATGGCACCTATTGAAGTAAATTTGTCAAATGAAAACAGCTTATTGAACACTGTCTACAATCATATAAAAATCTTTAATGGAAGTAAATTTCGTGTTGGAGATTATGTACGAATTAGTAATAAATAAAATATACACCAAACTGGACAACTGAAATTTTTAAAGTTAATAAAATACAAAATACCAATCCAACTACATACATTCTAGAAGACTATCAAGGTGTAGTTCTGAAAGGTGGTTTCTATAATAAAGAGTTGAGGAAAACAAAATTTCCAGACACTTACTTGGTTGAACACCAATTACTTATTGAACACTGTCTACAATCATATAAAAATCTTTAATGGAAGTAAATTTCGTGTTGGACATTATGTACGAATTAGTAAGCATAAACAAACATTTGAAAAGGGCTATACACCAAACTGGACAACTGAAATTTTTAAAGTTAATAAAATACAAACTACCAATCCAACTACATACATTCTAGAAGACTATCAAGGTGCAGTTCTGAGGAAAACAAAATTTCCAGACACCTACTTGGTTGAAAAGATATTAAGGCGACGAAATAAGAGAGCTCTAGTTAAGTGGCTTGGGTTCTCAAATGATCACAACTCTTGGATAAATGTTAATGAAATTTTATAAAAATAAAAAAAAAAAATAAATAAAAAGGAATAAAAAAAAATATGTGTTTACTATTAAAATATCTCCACATGGTATGCACACAGTGCAGGGAAACAGGGATATAAAAGTGTTCATGAATGAACATGAGACGCTGTAAAGCTCAGCTAGATTTTAATGAGAAAATATCATGTACAGTCCACTTTCAAGTGGCTGCATATAAATAAGGAAACATCACATGAAGTTGAAGAAGTATGAGTATTGGACGCTGCAAGGATGAGTCGCCCTATAAGCGACTTCGATAATATAAACAGAGATAACATGCGGTCGCCTCACAGGCGGCTTCATACTTAGGTTCGAGATTTTTGTATAAAATAAAGAAATGCTCATCAGAGCACCACAGTTCGATTCTAAACGTCATCTCATCGTCTCAACTACACCCTATACGAAAATAGCATGTCGAACAGCATGGAAATGAAAGGCTTCTTTGAATTCGTGGGTACCAATAATCCCATGAATCTTCGTTTTGAAGAGCTCATGCCGTGGCCGATCCCTGGGAGTGAAGCACCTTGTGTGGATCCAGAGGACATTAATGATTTGCTGGATCTGGTGGATCCACTGGGCTTTCTGCCTAGAGAAAAGCGGAAATTTGAGGATGAGGAAGAGGAACAGGTGTAACAGCGCGCAAAAAAACTTAAAATAGCTGAGGATGATATTGAAGTAATTGATATCACAGAGGATGATTTAGAAGTGATTGATATCACGGAGGAGGGTCAGAGGATGGAGCCCATCAGCGACGAATGGGACGAAGAATTTGAAAAAAGTGACGATTTTGTAAATTTTATTAAAAATTTAAACGATATCGAGTTGATTGATATCACGGAGGAGGGTCAGAGGATGGGGCCCATCACCGATGAACGGGACGAAGAATTTGAAAAAAAATTACGATATTGTAAATTTTATTAAAAATTTTAATATTTAAGTAAGTTAAGCTAAGAAAATCTAAATAAAATATATATACATATTATCAAAAACATACGTTGGTTTTGTTATTTATTTTCAATTTATTCAATTAATAAACAGCATACAATTACACATAAATTTTTTTTTTTCTTATCACACTATGAATTAATTTTACGATGGCCCCAAGCATACGTTTGGATACCATCTTCTCTTATTTTCCATCATCTAAAGAGCTTAAAGTTGTTTTTCTTACTTTATGCGTATACAAGTTATGTATCTTAGATCTAAACATTAGCATACTATCACTAAATGTCTTATTTTCAAATAGACATTCCTTATAGCTATTTATATTTCACTTATCTAATACAGACTTTTTACACCTTTCGATTTTTTTATGCACCCACCCCCCTCAATAGACAATGAATACATTTCAGCTCTAAGGCCAACAAACTCTAACATTCTTTTACCACAATTTTCGTCCTTCATCATACCTAAGACTTTCTTATTGCACCTGTTGATTCCATATTTTTTTTGCTAACTCTAATGGATACTCAGAAGTATCAAAATATCACTATAGAAATCTTTATTCTCAATAGAATATATGAATGAGTCTGTATCCATATAGTTTAATGAGACTTTTTCTTGGAACTTTTTGCTTCATATAATTGTAATGGAAATCATACATTTGCCATTTCGATAGTTTCAAAACAACAAAACCTAAGTACATGGGCTTATCATAAACATTAAGCATACGATTTATTTGAATCGCATACATATCTTCAGAAAATTGCGCAGAACTATGGAAACTGGCCTTTGCAATCAGGGCACGAGCACCCAACTTATTGCGATTTGTGGTTTCCCACGATGTAACCAGCTTGATGTCTTTACGTTTTTCAACGTTTTCCATCGTCTTTCCATATACTGCATTATTAAGTAACTTAAAAAAGTCTTTTTCGAAATTATTTTTGGCTTGTGTTCTATAAAAAATATTTAATTCTATATACTTTTAAAGCCAAGGAGACTGTTAAAATTCTAAAATTTTATGAATTTTTACTAATTTTAACCCATTGTTCAGGCATTGCTGGAGATTTCTATAATGTATAGGATACTTTGATTTCGACCTTATTATATGTTGGAGTTCTGCGCACTGCGGAACGAATATCAGGATCTTTAATGGGTCGAGGGTTACTATGTCCTTGACATTCATAGTATGCTTCCCGAGGATGCTGCATCTTCTCCTGGCAAGGGCGACGCAATCCGTTAGGATGTCAGTTGAAGACTCCTCCTCGACTCCACATATCTACACTGACTGTTGCTTAAGATACCCATTTGGGACAGGTAGCTTTTTAGTCTACAATGTCCTGTCAGTAGACCGACAAGTATCCTTAGCCTATTCCTGCCCATGAATATTACTTGCTTAAATCGTTCCTGATTATAGCCGCCCAAAAGACATTTGGCCTTTCGGAGTCCGCGCATACGCACAACACTTACTCTCACTCTCGAGTTGCCACAGCAAGGTATCCATCATGAGATTCCATATAAATGGACCACAGATGATACCCTGCGGGCAACCACGCACAACATTAACACTCACACTCTCATTACACCCAACAACACACGCACGTCTGCCAGAGAAATAGCTCTCCCAGAGACCCATTTCCCACATTCACGCAACCTCTCAAGCACACTCGGTAGTCAAACGCCCCCTTAAAATAAACAAACATACCTAACACATACTTGGAGAGTTGCTGGACTCAACAGAGTCCCTCACATACCTCCAAGCATAGTCCACACACTGTCCCTGCCTGAAACCGAATTGTCTGTTCGACATTCGGCTTCTCAATCTCTCTTGAAGCCTTGCACACTTCCACTCGCTGGGGAAATATCCCTCATTCACACACTTCACATACATCACGTTCAAATAGTCTGGAATTGCTCTCCAGACACTCTTGCAGATTTCCCCAGTGAAACCATCCATACCAAGTGACTTCTTCGACTTTAACATCGAAAAAGCCCCAACCAATTCACTATCCAAAAGCGGATCAACATCATTGTCCACACTGGGTGGCAAATCCGGATGATCCGCCCTTGGGAAGAACTCACTCAAGAGGACATTCACACAATCCCTCCATGCCGTTAACTGGATGTCACCGACACGGAGGCCACTTATAGTTTCCCTACGGCCTTTTACAACTTGATAAGCACGACCCCATGGGTCGCCCTTTTTTGGCTGCAAAAAGGAACGCCATTCCTCCTCTTTCGTTCTTACAAGCATTTGCTTGTACTCACGCATTCCATGACTGTACTCTAGACTAAGTTGCCTCACACTCTCAGCATCGGCAGCTCTGGCCCTTTGGAATCGCTTCCTCAGAGACCGAACCGACAGACACTTCGCACTCAATTCACGCGTCCACAATTTCACTCGTTTGAGATTAAACTTTCGGTGTCTCTCAAACAAGTGATCATTCACATCAGTCACCCAGCTATTCACACATACGACATGCTCATCCACATTCAGAGCACTGAAGGTGCTCAGCGGGATTCGCATTGCCGCTTCTCTCACACATACCCCATGAAGAGGCCAATTCGCACCACAAGTGCGCCAGCGAATACCCCCAACACTTTCACGCATAGTGGGGTGTCTCAATAGGATTGTTGTCGCTAACACCATGCCCACCCAACACACTCCACTGAAATTCATACACACCCGTTGCTGCCTCATTCATAAGAGTGACATCAATGTCACTCTGGCCCACATCCAGGTACGCAATATACGGCTCGAGGGGTTCCCCGAACCTGCAATACACACTCACAACATTAAGACTACCAAAAACTCCAACAATTCTAACACATACACCCCAGTCAGTCGAACTCACAAGAGTGCATTCGATACTGACATCATTCACAACGACAGCTGAGTTGGCCATGCTGTCAGGAAATACCCGCATACTCGCGGGCAATCCCCGTATGCTGCCATTGGCTGCATAGGGTTCCTGCAACACGGCAACAATGCTGCCTCTTCTCACAATTAAACCACTCAATTCACACATGACTGCATAAGACTTCTGACAGTTCAACTGGAAAAGTCTACTAGACATATTAATGTCTAGCACCCGCTCTCGCCATATTTGCACTGTACACAGGGCAAGCCGGAGACATCATGAGATGCTCCGAAGGCTTCCCCTTGAAAGCGCAATAGCGGTAATTCAGTGCATTGCTGCACTGAGCCACGCGGTGACCCATTTGGCCGCAGCGACGGCAAACGTCGTGCTTAAGCCTGCACTCCGCTACCTTATGGTCGAAGCTAAGGCAGCGGAAGCAACCCACTACCGGGTCAAAACTACGTACTTTTAACGAAAACCACTTAACGAAGCATCGCCCAACATCCAAAAGAGTCTGCATGACCAGGCCAGCACTCTCGAGGACGACAATTACTGCCTGGCTAGTCTGACAATCCCACGGCTTAATTGTGATACGGACCTCCTTTTTAAAGGACTCCAAGGACATCTTGTCCTTGAAGTTCAGCTCGTACAGCTCAGCCATGAACTCGTCAGGCTCGGCATCTCCGGCGTAGACGACATTGTCGACATGGGACCCCCACGAACCACGGTTGCCGGCGGAAACCGCGTTTGGCTGCCTGTAACTTCCACTGGATTAGTGCGAACAGCCTCCAAACGCCCCTTGAGGCGCTCATTTTCCGCAATCAGCGAAAACAGCAACTCCTCATACTGCGTAGAGTAGTCCAGCACTCTACTGACCAGTAACTCCCTTCCCTCTGTACACTCATTAAGCGCAGACTGCACTAGCTCCTTGCTAATCGCCTTCATTTTTTCAATCGGCGTTCCCTTCCGCTTCGGTTTCAACATATTACTCGCCGAACCGGTAATATGCGCCTCCACGGCAGGAACGCCAACCCTCACACTGGGCGTGCCAGAATCACACGCCCCTTTTTTCAAGTTCTGCACTCGAACAGCAACATCCAAGTTGCTCCTCGAACGCAGTCTCTCCACATTCACACTAGCTGAGTTTACAGCCGTCTCAAAAGTTGCCTTTCTTAGCAGCTGCTTGCCCAGCACCCCCCTTCGCCTTACCTCTTCAGCGTCCGACGCCTCTAACGTCACCGAGACTTCATCATCAGATGCATTCGGCGCGCCCCTCACACCGGGCTCTGCCTGCCACTTCTTGCGCGGCGGCATCACGCCACGTGCAATCTAAAAATAGATTACACAAACACACCCAGAGACACAGATAAGCGAACGCACACACACACACACGAAATTAATACGCAGAGCAAGACACTCAAAACAAAACGTATCGTACGATTAAGAAGAGAGCGCACAAAAAACTCTCTCGCTACTACTCTCGCGCAGCCAATCAAACGTATCGTACAATAGTACCGTACGTTTATCAGCCGCAAAGAGAGCGCACACGAAATTGCTTTCGCAACTACTCTCGCGCAAGACAACACACGCACACAGTCGTACGATTGTACCGTTACGCTCGTTATAACGCAAAGAGCGCACACGAGCCACTCTCGCAACTACTCTCATAAGTTAAAGAGAGCGCACACGAGTTACTCTCGCAACTACTCTCGCAGTTACACACCGAAACGTATCACACGATAACACCGTTATGTTCTTGTCTCACTAAACACTTTTCTCACGAGAGAAAAATAAATTCTGCCAAGCGCTAGCAAAAAGCACACGTCCGTTCGTTACCACGTCTGAACTCGTACTGAGTAGATAGGGACATGAAATCCGTTTGTTATACGTGAACACCTGCCTTGACGGCTTAATTTCACGGTGCCAAGCACAGAATTGAATTATGCGTCAATTAACGCCCCATTGGAACTATTGAACCCGCTGGTACCAAATCGAAGTCACTACCGTTTGGTCGTGAACTTCCTCCTTTGGTCTGGAGTGCCGCCTATCTAACACGACTTCCGATCTTTGGGTCACGGCACCCTGTTGAATACGCAACTACACGTCGAGCCGAACTCTACCCGCGATATGGGTATCAAACCACTGCCACCACGATACTCCCCGAAGGGCCGCACCAACAACCAGGACGTAATAAATTCCGCGGGCTACTGGTTCCCGTGGTACCGAATTTAAGCCTTCGGTCAAGCCTCGTACCACTTAGGTACTTCCAATTTAAGCTCCAAAACAGTTACGGGTTGGTGACCCAAAAATAGATAAGATACCACTGTTTGGAATAGAAATGCGACTTCATGTAAACATCAAGCCTCAGAGGGAACAGTATACACCATGCTTATGGACTATCTCACTGTGAGTAGCGAGGCCTACTCCTTCCTCTTCCGCAAACAACGGCATTACTAACTGTCCTAGGTCAGACCGCTAGGCGGCCAGCTGTTATCCCCATCAAGTGCTGAGAACCGAGGGCCGAGACCGCCTACGGAACCCAAACACCCGCGGTACCGGACAAGTCCTCCGGTCAGAACGCGTATTTTAATTATACTACCAGTTTTGCTCCATAAAGCCGGGACTTGTGACCCCCAAACATCGAGTTGAACGCCAAGTTCAGCCACCCATTAGCGTCACAAACCCTCCAGTCGTCCGTTCCCAGTCAACTGGTCAACCGACTACTCCACGCATCGCACGTCTTCTGACAAACGCAGCCACTGCAAACTCACTCACTCTTTGTAATCCCTCACTCGTGGAGAGTATTTGACTTACATCAAACACACTTGCATTCCGCGTTATCCCAAGCACACTTAGATCTCTCAGATCCGCATACAAAGGGCACTCATAGAGGACATGTTCCCATGACTCCCTCTCATGGCCACAACTGCATTCTGGGCTATCACTGAGTGCTCTTAAATGTACGGCGGTTTATTTGTTGCATGCGCAGCTTATGGATCGTCTGTGTGGTGTAGTGCGGTGATGTCTGTGGAAGGCAGAATGAAAGTGCTGGATTGCCAGCGTGTGATGATGCTTGGGTGTCTGCCGGTATGCCGCACTGTCTCTACGGAGGCAATGCAGGTATTACTAGGGGTGGCCCCTCTTGACTTAGAAATCAGGCGTCGTAGCCTGTGCTATAAGCTTAAGGGGCGGCTGCCGTTACTGCAGGGTGAATGGCTGGCGGATATTCATGTGAAGAGTTTAGGGACTAGTGAGTGCAAGAGATTGCTGAATGAGTGTGTTCTGTCTGACTGGCAGGTCAGATGGGATAATAGTACGAATGGGATGGTAACTCATCGGTTTATACCGCAGGTTCAATTTGCGGTCGACAGGCCCGACTTTTGTTTTAACATGAGTCTGGGTTTTTTGTTGACGGGCCACGGGTCTCTGAATATATTCTTGCATTTAAGAGCACTCTGTTACAGCCCAGAATGCAGTTGTAGCCATGAGAGGTAGTCATGGGAACATGTCCTCTGTGAGTGCCCTTTGTATGCGGATCTGAGAGATCTAAGTGTGCTTGGGATAACGTGGAATGCAAGTGGGTTTGACGTAAGTCAAATACTCTCCACGAGTGAGGGATTACAAAGAGTGAGTGAGTTTGCAGTGGCTGCGTTTGTCAGAAGACGTGCGATGCGTGGAGTGGTCGGGTGACCAGTTGACTGGGAACGGGCGACTGGGGGGTTTGTGACGCTAATGGGGTGCTGAATTTGGCGTTCAACTCGATGTTTGGGGGTCACCAGTCCCGGCTTTATGGAGCAAAACTGGTAGTATAATTATAATACGCGTTCTGACCGGAGGACTTGTCCGGTACCGCGGGTGTCTGGGTTCTGTGGGCGGTCTCGGCCCTCGGTTCTCAGCACTTGACGGGGATATCAGCTGGCCGCCTAGCGGTCTGACTTAGGTCAGTTATTAATGCCGTTGTTTGCGGAAGAGGAAGGAATAGGCCTCGCTCCTCACAGTGAGAAAGCCATGTCCATAAGCATGGTGTATACTGTTCCATCTGAGGCTTGATGCTTACATCAAGTCGCATTTCTATTCCAAACAGTGATATCTTATATGTTTGGGTCACCAACCCGTAACTGTTTGTGAGTTTAAATTGGGAGTACTAAATTGGTACGAGGCTTGACCGGAGGCCTAAATTCGGTACCACGGGAACCAGTAGCCCGCGGAATTTATTCCGTCCTGGTTGTTGGTGCGGCCCTTCGGGGAGTATCGTGGTGGCTGTGGTTTGGTACCCATATCGCGGGTAGAGTTTCAAGTTTGACGTGTAGTTGCGTATTCAACAGGGTGCCGTGATCCCAAAGATCGGAAGTCGTGTTAGATAGGCGGCGCTCCAGAAAAAAGAAGGAAGTTCACGACCAAACAGTAGTGACTTCGATTTGGTACCAGCGGGTACAATAGTTCCAATGGGGCGTTAATTGACGCATAATTCAATTCTGTGCTCGGCACCGTGAGATTAAGCCGTCAAGGCAGGTGCTCACGTTAAACAATTGGAACTCATGTCCCTATCTACTCAGTTCGATTTCAGACGTTGAAGTGAATGGACGTGTTTTCGCTGTCGCTCAGCAGAAATTTAATTTGGAAATATTTCGTTGCAAATAAAAAAGATAACGGTGCTTGTTGTTGTTGTTTTCTCGGCTCATCTCACACGTGTTAGTGCGTGTGATATTTTGTGCGGGCAAAACCAAGTGTAACGGTGCTTTTGTTTTTCGTTTTTGCCATCTGGTGCGCGCTAAACTGAAATAACAAAGTATAACGGTGCTTTGTTATTGTTTTCTTGTGCTTGCCTTGCGCGTGTGTGCTATTTTGGAATAACGGTATTTGTTATTGTTTTTGTTTTTCTCTTGTGCTTATATTGCGCGTGTTTATTGCGTGTAATTTTTGGTTCAGAGATAACGGACATAACGGACATACGATACTTGTTGTTGTTTTTCACTTGCGCGCGTTTTTGCTGCTTGTGTGTTTTGCTTATCGCTTGTGTGCGCTCTCTTTGACGTGTGAGAGTAGTTGCGAGAGCAATTTCGTGTGTGCGCTCTCTTTGCGGCTGATAAACGTACGATACGTTTGATTGGCTGCGCGAGAGTAGTTGCGAGAGAGTTTTTGTGTGCGCTCTCTTTTGCTGCATATTAATTTTTCGCGTGTGTGTGTGTGTGTGCTTATCTGTTTCTCTGCGTGTGTGTAATCTATTTTTAGATTGCAAGTGGCGTGATGCCGCCGCGCAAGAAACGGCCGGCTGAGTTCGGAGTGGGGGGCGCACCGATGACGTCAGATGACGAAATATCGATGACGTCAGACGCTACCGAGCCGGGTGATGTAGGGGTAAGGGGGGTGCTGAGTAAGCAGCGGTTGAAGAAGGCAGCTTCTGAGATGGCTGTTAACTCGGCGAGTATGAGTGTGGATGCGCTGTGCTCTGGGGGTAACTTAGATGTTGCTGCTAGTGTGCAGAAAAAAAAGAAGAAGAAGATGAATGAGGGGGCGTGTACTTTGGGCGCGCCCAGTGTGAGTGCTGGCGTTCCTGCCGTGGAGGCGAAGAATATGTCGCCACCGAAGCGGTTGGGATCGCCCATTGAAAAAATGAAGGCAATAAGTAAAAATTTATTGCAATGTGCGCTTGATGTGCAGTCTGAGGAGAAGGAACTGCTGGTCGGAAGAATGTTTGAATACTCGACGCAGTATGAGGAATTGATGTTTTCGCTGATTGCGGAAAATGAGCGCCTCAAGGGGCGTTTGGAGGCTGTTCGCACTAATCCAGTGCAAGTAACAGGCAGCCAAACGCGGGTTCCGCCGGCAGCCGTGGTTCGAGGGGGTCCCATGTCGACAGAGTCGTCTGCCCCCCTGCCCCGGCCAGTCGAGACTTGGTCCTTGGTGGTACGCAGCAAAACTGCTGGTAAAACCGCTAGGGACGTGGTCGAGGAAGTGGTAAAGGAGGTAGGGCCTACCCTCGGCGTGCGCGTGCACGATGTTAAACCTTTGCGGGATGGGGGGGCCTTGATCCGTACCCCATCCGTTGCCGAGCAGAGGAAAATTGAGAAGAACGCCAAGTTCAGCGAGTTGGGTCTGGAAGTGAGCGTTAACCAGAAGCTGGGGCCGAAAGTGGTAGTGCAGGGCGTTCACTCGGCAATTTCGCATGATGAATTCATGGCGGAGTTGTATGAGTTGAACTTCAAGGACAAGATGTCCTTGGAGTCCTTTAAAAAGGAGGTCCGCATAGTGAGTAAGCCCTGGAGTAGTGAGGCCAGCCAGTCAACAAATGTTGTCCTTGAGGGTGCAGGCCTGACCATGCAGACACTCCTGGATGTTGGACGATGCTATATTAAGTGGTTTTCGTTCAGAGTTCGGAGTTTTGATCCAGTGGTTGGCTGCTTCCGTTGCCTGAGTTTTGACCACAAGGTGGCTGAATGCAGGTTTAAGCAGGACGTTTGCCGTCGCTGTGGACAAATGGGTCACCGCGTGGCGCAGTGCAGCAATGCACTGAACTGCCGCAATTGTGCGTTCAAGGGGAAGCCTTCGGAGCATCTTATGATGTCTCCGGCTTGCCCGGTTTACAGCGCAATTTTGGCGAGAGCGGGTGCTAGACATTAATATGTCTAGTAGATTTCTCCAGCTGAACTGTCAGAAGTCTTATGCAGTCATGTGTGAATTGAGTGGTTTGATTGTGAGAAGAGGCAGCATTGTTGCCGTGTTGCAGGAACCCTATGCAGCCAATGGCAGCATACGGGGATTGCCCGCGAGTATGCGGGTATTTGCTGACAGCATGGCCAACTCAGCTGTCGTTGTGAATGATGTCAGTATCGAATGCACTCTTGTGAGTTCGACTGACTGGGGTGTATGTGTTAGAATTGTTGGGGTTTTTGGTTGTTTGAATGTTGTGAGTGTGTACTGCAGGTTTGGGGAACCCCTCGAGCCGTATATTGCGTACCTGGATGAGGTGTTGCTACTAGTGAGTGGCAATCCGACCATCCTGTGTATTGACGCGAATGCATCGTCCCCCATGTGGTTCAGTAAGATGCCTAGACAATTGTCTGGGCGTCCGAGCCAGATTAGGGGTGAGATGCTGGCTGAGTGGGTTGTTACCCGTAGCGTTCGGGTTCTTAACGAACCCAGCGAGTGGTACACATTCTCGGGTCCTATGGGTCAGAGTGACATTGATGTCACTCTTGTGAATGAGGCGGCAACGGGTGTATATGAATTTCAGTGGAGTGTGTTGGGTGGGCATGGTGCTAGCGACCACAATCCCATTGAGATTGTCGTCGCCTACACCCCCACTATGCGTGAAAGTGTTGGGGGTATTCGCTGGCGCACCTGTGGTGCGAATTGGCCCCTTCATGGGGTATTTATGAGAGAAGCGGCAATGCAAATCCCGCTGAGCACCTTCAGTGCTCTGAATGTGGATGAGCAGGTCGTTTGTGTGAATCGGTGGGTGACTGAGGTGAATGATCACTTGTTTGAGAGACACCGAAAGGTTAATCTCAAACGTGTGAAGTGGTGGACGCGTGAGCTGAGTGCAAAGCGTCGGTCGGTTCGGTCTCTGAGGAAGCGATTCCAAAGGGCCAGAGCTGCCGATGCTGAGAATGTGGGCCAACTTAGGATAGCTTGCAGTGTGGGAATGCGTGAGTACAAGCAAATGCTTGTAAGAACGAAAGAGGAGGAATGGCGTTCCTTTTTGCGGCGAAATAGGGACGACCCCTGGGGTCGTGCTTATCAAGTTGTAAAAGGCCGTAGGGAAACGGATATAAGTGGCCTCCGTGTCGGTGACGTTCAGTTAACGGCATGGAGGGATTGTATGAATGTTCTTCTGAATGAGTTCTTCCCGAGAGCGGATCATCCGGATTTGCCACCTAGTGTGGACAATGATGTTGATCCGCTTTTGGATAGTGAATTGGCGGGGGCTTTTTCGATGTTAAAGTCGAAGAAGTCACCCGGTATGGATGGTTTCACTGGGGAAATCTGCAAGAGTGTCTGGAGAGCAATCCCAGACTATTTGAATGTGATGTATGTGAAGTGTGTGAATGAGGGATATTTCCCCAGTGAGTGGAAGTGTGCAAGGGTGATTGTGCTCTTGAAGTCGCCCGATAGGATCAGGAGCAATCCTCGATCCTTTAGGGGCATCAGTCTCCTTCCAGTGCTTGGTAAAGTGCTGGAACGAGTCATGATAGAAAGGCTTCAAGAGAGAGTGAATAGCCGAATGTCGAACAGACAATTCGGTTTTAGGCAGGGAAAGTGTGTGGACGATGCTTGGAGGTATGTGAGGGACTCTGTTGAGTCCAGCAACTCCAAGTATGTGTTAGGTATGTTTGTTGATTTTAAGGGGGCGTTTGACTACCTAAGTTGGCCGAGTGTGCTTGAGAGGTTGCGTGAATGTGGCTGCCGGGAAATGGGTCTCTGGGAGAGCTATTTCTCTGGCAGACGTGCGTGCGCTGTTGGGCGCAATGAAAGTGTGAGTGTGAATGTTGTGCGTGGTTGCCCGCAGGGTTCCATCTGTGGTCCATTTATATGGAATCTCATGATGGATACCTTGCTGTGGCGACTCGAGAGTGAGTGTAAATGTTGTGCGTATGCGGATGATCTGCTCATCTTGGTAGAGGAGCAATCGCGAGCGAATCTGGAGGCAAGGGCGGAAACGCTCTTGCGTGTTGTAAATGAGTGGGGTCTCGGTGTTGGCGTTGGTTTGGCGTTGGACAAGACCGTGATAATGCTGCTCAAGGGCAGATTATCGCAGCGTCGAAATCCAACGATCCGGCTAAATGGTGTCAGCCTGAGGTATGAAAGGGAGGTTAAATACCTCGGAATTGTGATGGGCGAGGGGATGAGTTTCACTCCTCATATCGCATATGTGAAAGGGCGATTGTTTGGCTTGGTTGGGCAGGTGCGCCGGATTTTGCGGAATGAGTGGGGCCTCAGCAGGCGCGCTGTACGCATCATGTACGGCGGTCTATTTGTTGCATGCGCAGCATATGGATCGTCTGTGTGGTGCAGTGCGGTGATGTCTGTTGCAGGCAGAAAGAAAGTGCTGTCTTGCCAGCGTGTGATGATGCTTGGGTGTCTGCCGGTATGCCGCACTGTCTCTACTGAGGCAATGCAGGTATTACTGGGGGTGGCCCCTCTTGACTTGGAAATCAGGCGTCGTAGCCTGTGCTATAAGCTCAAGAGGCGGCTGCCGTTGCTGCAGGGTGAATGGCTAGCGGATAGGGATGTGGAGAGTTTAGGGACTAGTGAGTGCAAGAGATTGCTGAATGAGTGTGTTCTGTCTGACTGGCAGGTCAGATGGGATACTAGTACGAATGGGAGGGTAACTCATCGGTTTATACCGCAGGTTCAATTTGCAGTCGACAGGCCCGACTTTTGTTTTAACATGAGTCTGGGCTTTTTGTTGACGGGCCACGGGTCTCTGAATGCATTCTTGCATTTAAGAGCACTCTGTGACAGCCCAGAATGCAGTTGTGGCCATGAGAGGGAGTCATGGGAACATGTCCTCTGTGAGTGCCCTTTGTATGCGGATCTGAGAGATCTAAGTGTGCTTGGGATAACGCGGAATGCAAGTGGGTTTGACGTAAGTCAAATACTCTCCACGAGTGAGGGATTACAAAGAGTGAGTGAGTTTGCAGTGGCTGCGTTTGTCAGAAGACGTGCGATGCGTGGAGTGGTCGGGTGACCAGTTGACTGGGAACGGGCGACTGGGGGGTTTGTGACGCTAATGGGGGGCTGAATTTGGCGTTCAACTCGATGTTTGGGGGTCACCAGTCCCGGCTTTATGGAGCAAAACTGGTAGTATATTTATAATACGCGTTCTGACCGGAGGACTTGTCCGGTACTGTGGGTGTCTGGGTTCTGTGGGCTGTCTCGGCCCTCGGTTCTCAGCACTTGACGGGGATATCAGCTGGCCGCCTAGCGGTCTGACTTAGGTCAGTTATTAATGCCGTTGTTTGCGGAAGAGGAAGGAATAGGCCTCGCTCCTCACAGTGAGAAAGCCATGTCCATAAGCATGGTGTATACTGTTCCATCTGAGGCTTGATGCTTACATCAAGTCGCATTTCTATTCCAAACAGTGATATCTTATATGTTTGGGTCACCAACCCGTAACTGTTTGTGAGTTTAAATTGGGAGTACTAAATTGGTACGAGGCTTGACCGGAGGCCTAAATTCGGTACCACGGGAACCAGTAGCCCGCGGAATTTATTCCGTCCTGGTTGTTGGTGCGGCCCTTCGGGGAGTATCGTGGTGGCTGTGGTTTGGTACCCACATCGCGGGTAGAGTTCGGCTCGACGTGTAGTTGCGTATTCAACAGGGTGCCGTGACCCAAAGATCGGAAGTCGTGTTAGAAAGGCGGCGCTCCAGACCAAGGGAGGAAGTTCACGACCAAACAGTAGTGACTTCGATTTGGTACCAGCGGGTACAATAGTGCCAATGGGGCGTTAATTGACGCATAATTCAATTCTGTGCTCGGCACCGTGAGATTAAGCCGTCAAGGCAGGTGCTCACGTAAAACAAACGGATTTCAATGTCCCTATCTTCTCAGTTCGATTTCAGACGTTGAAGTGAATGGACGTGTTTTCGCTGTCGCTCAGCAGAAATTTAATTTGGAAATATTTCGTTGCAAATAAAAAAGATAACGGTGCTTGTTGTTGTTGTTTTCTCGGCTCATCTCACACGTGTTAGTGCGTGTGATATTTTGTGCGGGCAAAACCAAGTGTAACGGTGCTTTTGTTTTTCGTTTTTGCCATCTGGTGCGCGCTAAACTGAAATAACAAAGTATAACGGTGCTTTGTTATTGTTTTCTTGTGCTTGCCTTGTGCGTGTGTGCTATTTTGGAATAACGGTATTTGTTATTGTCTTTGTTTTTCTCTTGTGCTTATATTGCGCGTGTTTATTGCGTGTAATTTTTGGTTCAGAGATAACGGACATAACGGACATACGATACTTGTTGTTGTTTTTCACTTGCGCGCGTTTTTGCTGCTTGTGTGTTTTGCTTATCGCTTGTGTGCGCTCTCTTTGACGTGTGAGAGTAGTTGCGAGAGCAATTTCGTGTGTGCGCTCTCTTTGCGGCTGATAAACGTACGATACGTTTGATTGGCTGCGCGAGAGTAGTTGTGAGAGAGTTTTTGTGTGCGCTCTCTTTTGCTGCATATTAATTTTTCGCGTGTGTGTGTGTGTGTGTGCTTATCTGTTTCTCTGCGTGTGTGTAATCTATTTTTAGATTGCAAGTGGCGTGATGCCGCCGCGCAAGAAACGGCCGGCTGAGTTCGGAGTGGGGGGCGCACCGATGACGTCAGATGACGAAATATCGATGACGTCAGACGCTACCGAGCCGGGTGATGTAGGGGTAAGGGGGGTGCTGAGTAAGCAGCGGTTGAAGAAGGCAGCTTCTGAGATGGCTGTTAACTCGGCGAGTATGAGTGTGGATGCGCTGTGCTCTGGGGGTAACTTAGATGTTGCTGCTAGTGTGCAGAAAAAAAAGAAGAAGAAGATGAATGAGGGGGCGTGTACTTTGGGCGCGCCCAGTGTGAGTGCTGGCGTTCCTGCCGTGGAGGCGAAGAATATGTCGCCACCGAAGCGGTTGGGATCGCCCATTGAAAAAATGAAGGCAATAAGTAAAAATTTATTGCAATGTGCGCTTGATGTGCAGTCTGAGGAGAAGGAACTGCTGGTCGGAAGAATGTTTGAATACTCGACGCAGTATGAGGAATTGATGTTTTCGCTGATTGCGGAAAATGAGCGCCTCAAGGGGCGTTTGGAGGCTGTTCGCACTAATCCAGTGCAAGTAACAGGCAGCCAAACGCGGGTTCCGCCGGCAGCCGTGGTGCGAGGGGGTCCCATGTCGACAGAGTCGTCTGCCCCCCTGCCCCGGCCAGTCGAGACTTGGTCCTTGGTGGTACGCAGCAAAACTGCTGGTAAAACCGCTAGGGACGTGGTCGAGGAAGTGGTAAAGGAAGTAGGGCCTACCCTCGGCGTGCGCGTGCACGATGTTAAACCTTTGCGGGATGGGGGGGCCTTGATCCGTACCCCATCCGTTGCCGAGCAGAGGAAAATTGAGAAAAACGCCAAGTTCAGCGAGTTGGGTCTGGAAGTTAGCGTTAACCAGAAGCTGGGGCCGAAAGTGGTAGTGCAGGGCGTTCACTCGGCAATTTCGCATGATGAATTCATGGCGGAGTTGTATGAGTTGAACTTCAAGGACAAGATGTCCTTGGAGTCCTTTAAAAAGGAGGTCCGCATAGTGAGTAAGCCCTGGAGTAGTGAGGCCAGCCAGTCAACAAATGTTGTCCTTGAGGGTGCAGGCCTGACCATGCAGACACTCCTGGATGTTGGACGATGCTATATTAAGTGGTTTTCGTTCAGAGTTCGGAGTTTTGATCCAGTGGTTGGCTGCTTCCGTTGCCTGAGTTTTGACCACAAGGTGGCTGAATGCAGGTTTAAGCAGGACGTTTGCCGTCGCTGTGGTCAAATGGGTCACCGCGTGGCGCAGTGCAGCAATGCACTGAACTGCCGCAATTGTGCGTTCAAGGGGAAGCCTTCGGAGCATCTTATGATGTCTCCGGCTTGCCCGGTTTACAGCGCAATTTTGGCGAGAGCGGGTGCTAGACATTAATATGTCTAGTAGATTTCTCCAGCTGAACTGTCAGAAGTCTTATGCAGTCATGTGTGAATTGAGTGGTTTGATTGTGAGAAGAGGCAGCATTGTTGCCGTGTTGCAGGAACCCTATGCAGCCAATGGCAGCATACGGGGATTGCCCGCGAGTATGCGGGTATTTGCTGACAGCATGGCCAACTCAGCTGTCGTTGTGAATGATGTCAGTATCGAATGCACTCTTGTGAGTTCGACTGACTGGGGTGTATGTGTTAGAATTGTTGGGGTTTTTGGTTGTTTGAATGTTGTGAGTGTGTACTGCAGGTTTGGGGAACCCCTCGAGCCGTATATTGCGTACCTGGATGAGGTGTTGCTACTAGTGAGTGGCAATCCGACCATCCTGTGTATTGACGCGAATGCATCGTCCCCCATGTGGTTCAGTAAGATGCCTAGACAATTGTCTGGGCGTCCGAGCCAGATTAGGGGTGAGATGCTGGCTGAGTGGGTTGTTACCCGTAGCGTTCGGGTTCTTAACGAACCCAGCGAGTGGTACACATTCTCGGGTCCTATGGGTCAGAGTGACATTGATGTCACTCTTGTGAATGAGGCGGCAACGGGTGTATATGAATTTCAGTGGAGTGTGTTGGGTGGGCATGGTGCTAGCGACCACAATCCCATTGAGATTGTCGTCGCCTACACCCCCACTATGCGTGAAAGTGTTGGGGGTATTCGCTGGCGCACCTGTGGTGCGAATTGGCCCCTTCATGGGGTATTTATGAGAGAAGCGGCAATGCAAATCCCGCTGAGCACCTTCAGTGCTCTGAATGTGGATGAGCAGGTCGTTTGTGTGAATCGGTGGGTGACTGAGGTGAATGATCACTTGTTTGAGAGACACCGAAAGGTTAATCTCAAACGTGTGAAGTGGTGGACGCGTGAGCTGAGTGCAAAGCGTCGGTCGGTTCGGTCTCTGAGGAAGCGATTCCAAAGGGCCAGAGCTGCCGATGCTGAGAATGTGGGCCAACTTAGGATAGCTTGCAGTGTGGGAATGCGTGAGTACAAGCAAATGCTTGTAAGAACGAAAGAGGAGGAATGGCGTTCCTTTTTGCGGCGAAATAGGGACGACCCCTGGGGTCGTGCTTATCAAGTTGTAAAAGGCCGTAGGGAAACGGATATAAGTGGCCTCCGTGTCGGTGACGTTCAGTTAACGGCATGGAGGGATTGTATGAATGTTCTTCTGAATGAGTTCTTCCCGAGAGCGGATCATCCGGATTTGCCACCTAGTGTGGACAATGATGTTGATCCGCTTTTGGATAGTGAATTGGCGGGGGCTTTTTCGATGTTAAAGTCGAAGAAGTCACCCGGTATGGATGGTTTCACTGGGGAAATCTGCAAGAGTGTCTGGAGAGCAATCCCAGACTATTTGAATGTGATGTATGTGAAGTGTGTGAATGAGGGATATTTCCCCAGTGAGTGGAAGTGTGCAAGGGTGATTGTGCTCTTGAAGTCGCCCGATAGGATCAGGAGCAATCCTCGATCCTTTAGGGGCATCAGTCTCCTTCCAGTGCTTGGTAAAGTGCTGGAACGAGTCATGATAGAAAGGCTTCAAGAGAGAGTGAATAGCCGAATGTCGAACAGACAATTCGGTTTTAGGCAGGGAAAGTGTGTGGACGATGCTTGGAGGTATGTGAGGGACTCTGTTGAGTCCAGCAACTCCAAGTATGTGTTAGGTATGTTTGTTGATTTTAAGGGGGCGTTTGACTACCTAAGTTGGCCGAGTGTGCTTGAGAGGTTGCGTGAATGTGGCTGCCGGGAAATGGGTCTCTGGGAGAGCTATTTCTCTGGCAGACGTGCGTGCGCTGTTGGGCGCAATGAAAGTGTGAGTGTGAATGTTGTGCGTGGTTGCCCGCAGGGTTCCATCTGTGGTCCATTTATATGGAATCTCATGATGGATACCTTGCTGTGGCGACTCGAGAGTGAGTGTAAATGTTGTGCGTATGCGGATGATCTGCTCATCTTGGTAGAGGAGCAATCGCGAGCGAATCTGGAGGCAAGGGCGGAAACGCTCTTGCGTGTTGTAAATGAGTGGGGTCTCGGTGTTGGCGTTGGTTTGGCGTTGGACAAGACCGTGATAATGCTGCTCAAGGGCAGATTATCGCAGCGTCGAAATCCAACGATCCGGCTAAATGGTGTCAGCCTGAGGTATGAAAGGGAGGTTAAATACCTCGGAATTGTGATGGGCGAGGGGATGAGTTTCACTCCTCATATCGCATATGTGAAAGGGCGATTGTTTGGCTTGGTTGGGCAGGTGCGCCGGATTTTGCGGAATGAGTGGGGCCTCAGCAGGCGCGCTGTACGCATCATGTACGGCGGTCTATTTGTTGCATGCGCAGCATATGGATCGTCTGTGTGGTGCAGTGCGGTGATGTCTGTTGCAGGCAGAAAGAAAGTGCTGTCTTGCCAGCGTGTGATGATGCTTGGGTGTCTGCCGGTATGCCGCACTGTCTCTACTGAGGCAATGCAGGTATTACTGGGGGTGGCCCCTCTTGACTTGGAAATCAGGCGTCGTAGCCTGTGCTATAAGCTCAAGAGGCGGCTGCCGTTGCTGCAGGGTGAATGGCTAGCGGATAGGGATGTGGAGAGTTTAGGGACTAGTGAGTGCAAGAGATTGCTGAATGAGTGTGTTCTGTCTGACTGGCAGGTCAGATGGGATACTAGTACGAATGGGAGGGTAACTCATCGGTTTATACCGCAGGTTCAATTTGCGGTCGACAGGCCCGACTTTTGTTTTAACATGAGTCTGGGCTTTTTGTTGACGGGCCACGGGTCTCTGAATGCATTCTTGCATTTAAGAGCACTCTGTGACAGCCCAGAATGCAGTTGTGGCCATGAGAGGGAGTCATGGGAACATGTCCTCTGTGAGTGCCCTTTGTATGCGGATCTGAGAGATCTAAGTGTGCTTGGGATAACGCGGAATGCAAGTGGGTTTGACGTAAGTCAAATACTCTCCACGAGTGAGGGATTACAAAGAGTGAGTGAGTTTGCAGTGGCTGCGTTTGTCAGAAGACGTGCGATGCGTGAAGTAGTCGGGTGACCAGTTGACTGGGAACGGACGACTGGGGGGTTTGTGACGCTAATAGGTGGCTGAATTTGGCGTTCAAATCGATGTTTGGGGGTCACCAGTCCCGGCTTTATGGAGCAAAACTGGTAGTATAATTAAAATACGCGTTCTGACCGGAGGACTTGTCCGGTACCGCGGGTGTTTGGGTTCCGTAGGCGGTCTCGGCCCTCGGTTCTCAGCACTTGATGGGGATATCAGCTGGCCGCCTAGCGGTCTGACTTAGGTCAGTTAGTAATGCCGTTGTTTGCGGAAAATTAAGGAATAGACCTCGCTCCTCACGGTGAGATAGCCATGTCCATAAGCATCGTGTATACTGTTCCATCTGAGGCTTGATGTTTACATCAAGTCGCATTTCTCTTCCAAACAGTGATATCTTATCTATTTTTGGGGTTACCAACCCTTAACTGTTTTGGAGTTTAAATTGGAAGTACCTAATTGGTACGAGGCTTGAACGAAGGCTTAAATTCGGTACCACGGGAACCAGTAGCCCACGGAACCTCACCAGAGTCTGTGTCCCGATACTACTACAAAGAAGTGGTAGTATGGTCTCTATGGTGGCAGTGTCTGCATACTTTGCAGGAGATGTAGCCTGCCCGCTGCCGGAGGTGGAGAGACTGGTGGTCCTATTGCACAAAACAGAAGATGCCGGTGTTAATCGGTTGCGATGCCAATGCGCACTACACGATATAGCAGCGACATTAATCTGCGAGGTGAGAGCCTCACAGAATTTATATTTAGATATAATTTACAACTTGGCAATATCGGATCCACGCCGACATTTGTAAATAGAATCAGGGAAGGAGTCTTAGATATCACCCTTATTAGTCGGTCACTAAAACCTCATCTAAGAGACTGGCACGTCTCATCTGAGGAATCAATGTCGGACCATAAAACTATCCTATTTAGATTACAACTAAATACGAATAGTAGTGTGCCAAGTCGTAACCCCGGGAAAACGAACTGGGAACGATTCAAGAGGTCATTAGTGCTCAATCTATCCAATGAAACATATGGTGTTCCAAAAAATTCGCTGGACCTAGAGAGAGCTATAGGGAATCTGAACAAAAGCATAACTGATGTTTTTGAAGAAAATTGCCCGGTGGGGAGAAGAAAAATGGAAAAATATGCCGCTTGGTGGAACGCTAGTCTTGAGAGGCTGCGTCGAACTACACGTTGTCTCTTTAACACAGCTAAGAGAGACGGAGACTGGGCACGATACCGTGATAGTCTGACCATCTACAACAAAGAGATTAGGAAGGCTAAGCCGATAAATTATAGGAATTTCTGTGAAAGCATTATAAGCACCAGCGAAGGTGCTAGGCTGCACAGAACGCTTGTCAAGCGAGCGCCGGAAGCTAACATATCATTGAAACGAAATGATGACTCATTTACGAGGAATGATATGCAAAAGCTAGAGCTCCTATTTGAAACTCATTTTCCAGGCAGTACACCCCTGCAAAATGACGCGATCAACAGTGGGAGCTGCTGACGACTGGGCATATGCCAAGTCGACAGTCACCGTGGAGAGATTAAAATGGGCAATAGGTACTTTTCAGCCCTATAAATAAAAAGTTAATAAAAAGTTTAAAACAAAGAAGTAGCAATATATGCCTTTCTAGACATAGAAGGCGCGTTCGATAATACTTCGCCCGATGCGATTGGGGCCACTCTTTCAAGGAGGGGTCTGGACCCAACTACCAGCAAAGGGATAGTTGCATTGTTGCGGTCCAGACAAGCCACCGCATCGACGCATGACAGCACGGTTACAGTCTTAACTACTGAAGGCTGCCCCCAGGGGGGAGTATTGTATCCAGCTCAGCTTCTTTCAGACGAACTTCTCCTGCGTAATTTAATTTAAAGCGCAACTATCGGAATGCGGATATATCTAACCTATCCAATAGTACAGCAGCAATAAATGCTATAAATGGGACGAAGGTAACTTCAAAACTAGTCCAAGAGGTACGATCCAAGCTTGACCAGCTCGGGGCTCACAAAAGACTCACCCTAAGATGGGTACCCAGCACAGGGAAATAGCAGGGAACGAAGCAGCGGATGAGCAATCGAGAATGGGTGCAGAGGGGCCCCTTATAGGACCTGAACCGTTTTGTGGCATAGGTAAACACACAATACGGCTGCAACTCAGAAACAAAGAAAGACAAATGGGACTGCGGAGCTGGGAAGAAGCACCGGGACTCCGACAGGCCAAATGTCTTTTGGGCGGCTATAATCAGAAACGATTTAAGCAAGTAATATCCATGGGCAGGAATAGACTAAGGATACTTGTCGGTCTACTGACAGGACATTGTAGACTAAAAAGCCACCTGTCTAAAATGGGTATCTTTAGCAACAGTCAGTGTAGGTTTTGTGAAGTCGAGGAGGAGTCTTCAACTCACATCCTAACGGATTGCACCGCCCTTGCCAGGAAAAGATGCAGCATCCTAAGGAATGTCAAAGACATAGTAGTCCTCGACCCATCAAAGATCCAAATTTTCGTTCAGGAAAAGGGGTTGATGGAGGAGCTATAAGCTCAGAAGGGGGCACAATAGATCTAATTTGTCGCAGTGCGCAGAACCCCAATATAAAATTGATTGATATGTTAGATAGATAACATATTTAATTAAATTTAATTTAATCATGAGTAGTAGGGGAATGGGGATTCTGTAACAGGAAGTGACTTTGTTTACTTAATTGCCCATTAATTTTTATTGCCAAACAATATCAGGCAAAACAAGCAAATAAATAATGTCATTCGCTGTGAAATTTGTAAATTCCTTTAAATTTGGCCTGTTGAGTGAATATCAAT
>JAWNLV010000192.1:0-30119 GCA_035042125.1 Drosophila longiperda
AATAAATAAATGTCTCTAGATGTAAGCATTTTTATAATAAATAAATTAATTATATAATGAAAAAACAAAAAAAAAACAATTTTCTTTATTTAAACATTTGAATCTATTTGCATAGCCTGGAGGTAGACAAATCAAGCCAGGCTATTTTAAAGCAGAGTTCACTTTACATACACTGTATCAGCAAAAGGTCATTAAACCCAATCCTCATAGCCGAAATCATGTACATGCATGTGCACGTTTTGTGCATAATCTCCTCCTCCTTAAAAAAATATAATCATGTGCGCGCGCACAAGTGCGCTCGACACCACACACACACACACACACACACACACACACACACACACACACACACACACACACACACACACACACACACACACACACACACACACACACACACACACGTGTTAGGGGCTGACCGATCTTCCACTTGACTCCAGCCTACATGTTACATGCATGTGCATGTCTTGCACACAAACTCCTCCTCCTTAAGGCGCTGACCGATCTTCCACTTGACTCCAGACTACATGTAGCATGCATGTGCATGTCTTGCATAATCTCCTCCTCCTTAAAAAATATAATCATGTGCGCACACACAAGTGTTGCTGAGTGATCCTCAAAATTATTAAGGAAAAATATCAATATAAAAAGGGACGCCCATAAATCAATCATACTTTTATCACCACTTATACCCACTCCCTTTCTCCCACCACACATTTTTCTCAAAAAGATCCCCTCCCACCACACATTTTTCTCAAAATTGATCCCACATCATTCACACCCCTACCATTAACTGATAAGGCAATAAAACTAATGAGGCAATAAAAATTAATGGGCAAAAAAACATGACGTCACTTCCTGTTACAGAATCCCCATTCTCCTACTACTAAGGCAGGATGCAAAACCCTATCAATTATCAATCAAATAATAATAGTAGACCACCTAACCAACCAATGAAAAGACAAACCTAGTAACAGTGGACAATCGAAAATGGAATGGAATGAAAATTTTCATCTAACAGCCTTGGAAATGAACACAGAATCCCATTCATAAGAATAGTTATCAATAATCAAAATTTGCGATGCTTAATAGATACAGGTTCTTCAGTAAATTAAATGAATAAAAATTTCTTTAATTTAAAAATTTCAAAAGAAAATACTACTTGCCAAACAATAAATGGTGAAATAAAATTAAATACAAGCATATCATTAGCTCTTAGCAAACTTTGCCCGACAGATCAAAAGTTTTACATTCATAATTTTTCCAAAAATTATGACATCCTCTTAGGCCGAACGTTCCTTAAGGATTGTAAAACTGAGATAAACTACGAAGACGAATTTGTGAGACTTATTGATTTTCAATTTTTATTCAAATACAATAACGAAACCAAGGAAGAAGAATTCAAAATCCCACCACTAACAAGAGACATACATACAGCATACGCACTAGAAAATGAATTAGTTGAAGGCAATCAGTTTAGATATGAACATCTAAATAAGGAGGAAAAGTCGAAGTTAACAAAAGTTTTGTTTGAACTTAGCGACATTCAGTATAAAGAGAGTGACAATTTGACTTTCGCAAATACTGTAAAACATGCTATCAATACAAAAAATGAGGATCCTTGTTATAAGAAACCTTATAGATATCCTCAAAGCTAAGATGAGGAAACTAACAGACAAATGAAAGAAATGATGCGTCAAGGCATTATACGACCATCAAATTCACCATATTGTTCTCCAATTTGGGTAGTACCCAAGAAAGAAGATGCGTCAGGAGAGAAAAAATACAGAATAGTCGTGGACTATCGCAGCCTTAACGAAAAAACAATCAGCGATAAATTTCCCATACCCGTAATGGACGAAATATTAGACAAGTTAGGAAAATGTCAATATTTCACAACAATTGATTTAGCCAAAGGATTTCATCAAATTCAGATGGATGAAAAATCAATAGCAAAGACAGCAATCTCAACCAAAGCAGGACATTTCGAATATACTCGAATGCCATTTGGATTTAAAAACGCACCAGAAACCTTTCAACGTTGCATGAACAATCTTTTGGGAGATTTAATTTACAAAAATTGCCTAGTATACATGGATGATATAATAGTGTATTCCACTTCATTGGAAGAACACATATTAGCATTAACTAACGTTTTTAGAAAGTTCAGAGAATCAAATCTAAAACTACAATTAGTCAAATGCGAGTTCATGAAAAGAGAAACCGAATTTCTAGGACACGTAATAACAACGGAAGGTATAAAACCTAATCCAATTAAAATAAAAGCTGTTAAAGAATTTCCAATCCCTAAGACGCCAAAAGAAATTAAAAGATTCCTAGGACTATGTGGATTTTACAGGAAATTCATACCAAACTTCGCAAAAATCGTGAAGCCAATGACTATAAAGCTTAAGAAAGGAGCTAAAATCAACGAAAAAGAACAAATATTCATTGAAGCCTTTGATAAATTAAAGCTACTCATAACATCAGACCCAATATTGGTATACCCGGATTTTAAGAAAAAATTCTCCCTTACCACAGACGCTAGTAATTATGCGTTAGGTGCAGTTTTATCACAAGACCATAAACCAATATGTTACGCAAGTAGAACTTTAAATGAACACGAGATAAAATATTCAGCAATAGAAAAAGAACTATTGGCAATAATATGGGCAGCAAAAAATTTTAGATCATACTTATTTGGAAGAAATTTTGAAATACTTAGCGACCACAAGCCGCTTATATGGCTTAATAACATAAAGGAACCAAACATGAAACTACTAAGATGGAAGATAAGATTAAACGAATTTGACTATGAAATCAAATACATACCATGCAAAGAAAACTACGTAGCGGATGCCCTTTCAAGAATTAAAACCGAAGAAAATACCAAAGAAGAAAATCTCATGGTAAATGCTCAAGATAGCATAGCAGCAACAATACATAGCGCAACAGAAGATAACCAAAATTGTATCCAAATCACAGAAAGATCATTGAATTATACTGAAGAAATAAAAAAAATTAACTATTTTCACAAAACTAAAATTATAATAAATTACACAGAAATGACAACGGAAAAAGCAAAAGAGATCATAAAAGAATATCTTTGTGCAAAAACCACCGTTATATACTTCCCACATGAAGGTGACTATGTAAAATTCCAAAAAGCTTACTTAGAAATAATACAAAGAGATTGCCCGATAAAAACTATGAGGATCACAAATAAATTAAAAGATATTCAAACTTATTCAGAATTAAAACAAATCATATTAAACGACCATACAAACCTTTTAGACCCAGGAATAGAAAAGACCATAGTAATGTTTAAAGAAAAATATCATTTCCCAGATTACCAAAAACTAATACAAAACATAATTAACGAATGCGTAATCTGTAATATATCAAAAGTTTAACACAGGGATACAAAATTTAATTTTGAAATAACGCCTGAGGTCTTCAACCCTAGAGCAACATACGTTATAGATTTTTATATGGTCAATAATAAAAAATTTTTATCATGCATAGACGTATATTCAAAATACGCTACATTAATTGAAATACATGGTAAAGATTGGTTAGAAGCAAAACGAGCATTATTAAAAATATTCAATGAAATGGGAAAACCATTAGAAATAAAAGCAGACAAAGACTCAGCATTCATGAGTAGAGCATTAAAAATTTGGTTGGATTCAGAAAATGTCAAAATTCAAATCACAACAAGCAAGAATGGAATATCAGACGTAGAACGATTTCATAAAACAGTCAACGAAAAACTAAGAATAATTAATTCGGACACAAATGAAGAAAATAAATTAACAAAATTCGAAATAATACTTTACACTTATAATCATAAAACAATACATAGCACTACTGGTAGAACACCAGCAGATATCTTTATTTATGCCGGATCACCAGCATACGAATAGTTGAACAAAATTAAAAAGATCAATAAGTTAAACGAAACAAGAAAAACTTACGAAGTAGATACAAAGTATAGAGAAATGCCACTCGTCAAATCAAAAATAACAAATCCATTTAGGAAAACAGGCATAATAAAACAGTTAAATAACAAACACTTTGAAGAAACGAATAGAGGAAGGAAAATAATACATTACAAAACCAAGTTCAAAAAGAAAAAGAAAATAAATATAAACAAATATAACATTAATTATTAAATGTTGATTCAGAAAAATTGTTAAATATAAAAACATTAATTTGGAATTTACCCGAAGTCACACTTAATCAAAATTGTATACCACAAAAAAATTAGAAGATATCCAAATAACAAATGTAATATCTGATTTTACACAAACCGTTTATATAAGTAATAATATAACTAAAAAAGAGCCGTTAGCATTCATACAAACTAAAGATCTCATAAGAGTACATACAAGAACTAATAATACCCTGTTAATCATAAGCTTAACATTAATGACAATATTGTCAATAGTAATTATAAGCTATTCTTTGTTCAAATGCAAAAATTTACCAAAACAAATAATAATCAAATATAAGAATGATGCAGCAACGACACCAACCATCGAAAATGAAGGCGAAGCAACCGTTAAAAAACGCCGACTAAGAGACGTACCCTACACTTAACAAGCCAATTTCTAAGAGATGGGGAAGTGACATATCTAGACCATGACATCATGCAGATCTCTCATGTCCACAGCCACGGCGACAATGCCGGCGCCACGCGCGGATCCCTTATTCACTGCGACGGCGCCAGCGCCAGTATAAGCAATTAAACCGAACTGTACATTCTAAAAAATTTTACCTAACTGTAACATCATGCAGATCTCTCATGTCCGCACTCACTGCGACGGCGCCAGCGCCTCAGCATAAGCAATCAAACCTAACTGTATATTCTATTCTAAGATATTTAACCTAAATGTAACATCATGCAGATCTCTCATGTCCGCACTCACTGTGACGGCGCCAGCGCCTCAGCATAAGCAAACCTAACTGTATATGCTATTCTAAAAAATTTAACCTAACTGTAAATAATGAAATAAGACGCAAATGCGAGGTTTCATTATTGATTAAGCCAGTAGCATAAGCAGAGTTATATTTTGTACACCAAACTGAACAGACGTGTTTTGATGAATAAAGAATTATATTTTTTAAATCAAATACCGTAATCAGACATTCAATTATACACATTTTTTTTTTAAAGCAAGGGTATGGTCTGCATAACATGAGAATCTATTATACTTATTACCAAAGATCTGTGCAATGTAGATCATGCTGTCTGCCCGTTTGTTGAATTTTAAGCTGCACTGCACCCTAAAGTCAATAATGGCGACATAAACCGTTTCAATTTTTACGCTATCGAATTATCAATCAAAACGAGTTGCCAAAATGTTAATTTGATTTTTTGTTGAAAGGACATTTGACACGATGTGTTGGATGTACAGCATTACGTTGAGTGAACGTTGATTGCACCTCTCGATGAACAATCTCAGCGGGCGAAACAAATTTAAAGAGATAAATACGTTCATTAGAACGGTAATAAATATATAAAATTGATAATTGCAAATCGATAAATCAACATATCTCCAACAACTTCTGTCACACAATTTTAGTTATGATATTGTTTGCGATGTCTTTCTAAGATCGGCATATGCCACGCATCTTGCTCAAAGATAGCCAATTCACAGTCCGAGGTGGCCTAGTGATGTGTAATTTTGAACTTGAATTATGGTTTTTCCCCAAGGTATGAACTACATATAATAAACAACGAGAAATTGCATCAATTCCAGAAGTTGGCAGTTCGAGCAAAAAGGTTGACGCCCACCGCTCTCAACGAACGCGATAAGCGTTGGATTTGCATGAAGTCATGTTGTCCTTAGAATCGAAAAAATGAAAAAAAAAAAAAAAGAAAAGAAAAAGCTATGGAACCATTGAAGCGACGATTTAAGCTAGTTACTTTTCTTTAAAGTTTGGTAAGATATCCCAGGATGACTTTTATCGAGAAGATAAAGAAGAAAATGCACAGACACGTAAGCGGCACCCATCGTAAGTGCAATAAAACATTTCGGTATATCGCGACAACAGGAAATATATATATCATATTAAACATATTGGGCAGACGAGTAAACGATTATTGAGCAAAGTAAAATTTGATGTACGACAAGAGGAGTCTAAGACCACGGGTATGAAGTATTGTGGTTTCTATAGGTTTGGTTCTGTTTGGAAGATAGGTGTTCTTAACGTTCATATTATAGCTATATTCGGCATTTACAATGCTGATAGGATATATTCAAGATGACGGAAAGATGTAATTAAATGGAAATATATGACAATGCTTGGGTCGATGCATTATCGAGAACGAAGACCACTAAGCTGCGTTTGAAAAATTTACGGTTTGAGTAAACATCAATGTTAGTTTTGAATACCAAGACTTTAATTTTTCTAAGGCCTTAGCGTAGTTTTCATTGGTGATTGCATTTCAGCTCAGCAGTTTCAGCAGTTAAAAAATTTTGTAATTTCAGTGATTGCGGCTTGTAAGCAGTGTGTGATGTAGCGACTTAAATGACTATACTATTTAAGTCTTGACCGAGCGAATTTGCTCTATTTCCGACTGAATAGCCGACGATTGCTTAAAGTATGATTCCAAAATGCCTTAACGACATTCAAGATCAGCAGGTCATATTTGCACGCTGCTGTCGGTAGTCTTCCAATGAATGTTAAATGTTTCAATATGTGTTATTAAATCTTAAGAAGGGCGCATTAACCATTAGTTAAGGTTGTTGCTCGTGTGTTGTAGTTGCTGTGACGAACTTGCAAAGCAAAGAATACATTCAATTGGAACCCAAGGCATATCGGACAAGCCGAATTTTAACGAGACGAAATACGAAATAGTCTAATTATTCACTAACAATTTGTTCAAACTTTTTCTATGCTTGCTTGTGTTCGACTAGAGAATCACTTAGATGACTTGTGTGCGACCTTTTTTTTAGGAAAATGTGTGTGGTTGCGACCTTTTTGTGTTCGTACGTGATTATATTTTAAAAGGAGTAGATTGTGTGCAAGACATGTTATCTGTAACCTATGGGCTTAAATAATGTGGACGATCGGCAAGAACCTGTGGCAAAGTATTCATGTGCATGACTTCATTTTGGAGGGTTCGATGATTGGTGGTAAAGTAATTCTCGCTTCTCTTTCTTAAGTGCTTTGTCATTGGTTATAAATCATAGAATACCTCTTATTTGAATGTTTTGTTCAGCAGCTACTTCGCAGTACTTTTACCAAATGCTTGTACTTTTTTGTGTGTGTTTTATTCTGTCTCTTTTAAAAGTGCACTCCATATGATAATTTCATAGATTATGATTTTTAAAACATTAGTAGTTTAAGAACTCTTCATTCGTCAACTCCTTCCTTATGTGTTTTAAGAGTGAAAAACAAAAACAAAAAAACAAACGTCTTTTGGAAAAACCAATTCGGATAACTTCATCAAATGTTTTAAGCACATCGCCTGGAGTAACTCAAGGTCAGACCCATCATAATATTTTTAACAATTCGACCTACTCCTGCCTACTCCATCACCAACAAGGTGTGCACAACTTGCAATATGCAAATAACATCTTCAAAATGGAGCGCTCATCTTCGATCTAATTCACATAAGAAGATCGTGTTTACACCTGTAAATACTCAAGTAAATATTAAAAATTTCGAGCGGCTTCAAAAACAGGATTTCCACATTTTCATATGAAAATAAGCAAAACAATATAACAGATATAGCAGAGCTTTTTAGTGAGGCAGATAAAAAAGTGCTCCCCGTTATACGAAATGTGTTAATCACGCACACAGCCTGAAAAATGAATTTAAAATATTAAGGCTGGAGATAAATATTAACAAATATACTCCATTAAAAGTTTGAAAATATATTGAATAAATACCTTTTGTTTTAAATAGGCATTTATATCAGCCCTTAAAGCACCAGCTTTCATCAAGGTGTTCTGCCTATAAAGTTGATAGCACTGAGAGTTCATCAATAATAACTTATGAAACTCTCAAACTTTATTTTTAAAATTTGGATTTTCCTCTACCGTTGGATCAAATAAAATAAGTTCAAAACAAAAATATTAGAATCAATTTTTTTGGGTTTGATGAGCAGACAGTGAGGTGCAGTCATTGGTCCATTCCATACGTCAGGTGGAAAAGGATAGACACATAAGCCTTATGCTCTTGGAAGCTGATGAACGAGGCCATTTCGAGTGGAATTTGTCAAGGTTATACTTTGAAAAAAAAAAAAATCTATATTTTTCAATATCCTTTTAGGCTGTGTAATGGTCGGTGCTCTGAAGCTTTGATTATGTTTACATCGCAGACTTTTGGGTGCAATGTAAAAGTAGATCTGGGTAGGCAATGATTTTTTCGTCGTGCATTAAGGAAAAAACCGTTGCATACGTTTGGCCGCTATCAAAACGTTGAGGGAAGCAAGCCCTGATTAGGGTGAAAGCTTTACTGTGGATAAGCGCCGAATAATTCCTGAAGGCAAGAGCTTGCCCCCACAGACGTCTATAAGCCCAGATCCGCTCTGAGAAACGCTCATATTTTCTATTCGCTCGGGTCATGGTGCACGTCAACGTATAAGTGCAGATCTCCGGTGACAAATTTTCTTAAAACGCGTGCATCGAAAGTAACAACGTTAAAATAACCTATAAGCGGCGGCACAAGAAAAAAAAAAACCATAAATCCATCGCGGACTTTTTAAATCACCCGAGTTAACAATTGGAAAAAATTAAATAACATTAAATAATTGGAAGAAAAAATTACACTTGGTTTTTCTATCCAGAAAAAAAAAATTCCGCAACAAACCCCATCTTGGATGGTAGCAAGTTCAACGTACAAGATGTTCCAGCTCAAACACATGGAAAAAAAACTGGAATAAACCATTATAAGTTAAAATACCCCAAAATTTTAAAATAACCACTACCGAAAAGAGAAAACACATAAACAGGAAAAAAAAAAGAGCAAACCAGGTTCGCATTTTTGAGAGGATCCGCACGTGGCCAATGGAGCACCATCATAACCCCCCCATTAGCAACGTGTACCGGCGCAGCGCAGACATCTCATCGTTAAATTAATGTAATTTATATATATAAGTGATCTGCCTTTTAATTTTTTTTATTTTAAAATATAAAATTTGTTAAGCATGAAAAAGGTGGAAAGTGTGGTAAAGTGGTGTTAAAAAAAAAAAAAAAAATAGAAAAAGTAGAAACTGAAAAAAAAATTTATAATTGTCAAAAAGTAATAACATTTCATATTCGTACCAAATCAAAATGTATGAAACAAAAAGTTGTTTAAAACAGTTCCTGAAAGTATGTTAACTTATTTATTTTGTATTTTTTTTTTTTTAAATTTGTTTCTGTGCATAAGTATTGGCAATGAAATGAAATCCGTTAATAGAAGAACCAAAAATATTACATATATTCATGTGTTGCATAAATTGAAATGCAAGACCCTCGACGGCGAAAGGCCTTTTTTCGCTCGATGTGCATGTAAGTGATAATTTATTGATTTTCTTTCATTATGCAAAAAGAAAAGATTCACAACAAGCTTAAATAAAAAGAAGGAAGAAATCTTGAATAGTAATAAAAAAAGAATAAAAGAAATGAATAAAAGTTACCTTCAGTAATATTCTAATGCAAATATATGAAGTATTAAGTTTTTTTTCTCTGCATCCCGTAAACCTCTAACAAAAAGATAAGTTAAAATATATATGAATTTCTATTAAAGAATTAACGAATACATCGAAATTGATAAACTTTACCCACTTTCATCTGTTAGTTATGTTAATAGGAGCAGCAGCTGCAATTCGGCAGTTAATCAGTTCTGTTTGATCGATAGGGAATTCAAGTCGCTGCGCGGTATTCGACATAACTTGCCTACTTTGATTTCAGCTGCAATTCGGTAGCTAATCAAATAACCAAAATATAATTTGTTTAAGTGCTCAACTCGGAGCTCACAATTAACAATTATAACTCCTTTAAGTTTGGCCACGTAGGCAAATAAACTACATTTATATTAATGCAAATTTCGGTGCATTTTTATTTATTTATTTTGAAAAGTTCGAGAGCTATTGAAAAAGCTCAATAGCTCAACATTTGGTGACCCCGACATGATTTTCGTTTAAATAAATACAAATTATTTAAAGTATAGAGTTAATAAACCTCGCGCCCGCGCTCTTGCATCGTCTTCGCTATTCTCGGTTCGTTTTGTGCTTACTTTCGGTTCAGGTGCTTTATTTGCATTCGCGCCTGCAAAGTCGATTCCCTTATCGCGTTTGCTTAAACAGCTGCAGCAGCCGTTTCTGCATTGTTATTGCTTTTCCCGTTTCGTTTTGCTGGCGCTTGTGAAAAAATCTTTTTGCCCTCAAATTGACATTGCGTCGGTTGAACGTGTGTGTTAAAGCATTTGTGGAAAAATTTAGTGAATCCTACAGGAATATTTAAAAATGCATAATTCTGCTGCCGTTCAGTCTCCTGGTGCCCCGTTTCACAAAGCCAAGGCCAAGGCTATTGATGAGCAAGTAAAACGGATGGCCAAAGCAATTGCTCCGGAGCAAATTCTGCATCTCAGCGAACAAGAGTTGGTTGTTCGGCTTAAGGCGTTGGAAAGTGCTCAGCAGGCATTTTACAGAATGCATGACGCATTGGAGGAGCTGGATTATGATGAAATCGGGAGTGAGCTACGGGCATGTTTTGATGACTTCTCAATATTAGTTGAAACCGTCTTGCGACGCGAAATTGACAAGCGAAAGTTATCATCGCCGTTGTGTTCGACTATGAGGCAAGATACATGTGGTGACAATCACACATTGTCTCAAGGCAGAATCCGGTTGCCTGAAATCAAGCTGCCCGAGTTTAGTGGAGGGTATAGAAAGTTTGCAGAGTTCATAGCGATGTTCTCTTCAATTATTGATGCAGACTCAGGACTTTCGGATGTGGAGAAGTCTCAGCACTTGCAATCGTGTCTGAAAGGATCAGCCTTAGATAGTGTTTCTTCGTTGGAAATCAGCGGCGATAACTATTAAGTTCTATTGGAGCTCCTTAAAAAACGGCTTAACAACAAGCGTCTCATGTTCCAAGCACATGTCACGGGCTTAGATTGCATCGAGTCTTCGTCAGCAGTAAAACTTCGAACCCTTTCGGATACGGTTAACGCCAACATTTGCGCTCTACAAAGCCTGGGCAACGTTGAGCAGATTGCGGGTTTCATTATCGTACACAGTTTGCTGCAGAAAGTGGAAAAAGCAAGGCAGACCAGTTGGGATGGATACTATTCCGACCTGTGAGCAGTTCATGGCATTTCTGAATCGACGATGTCAAACGTTGGAAAATGTGGAACACGCTATGGAAACGTATACGCCTAGCTCTAAGGTGGGAAAAAGTAGTTAAATCGTTAACACAAGTAGAAAGGCCTTTGTTGCTACTAACTCCAACACAAATAAATGTGTGCTTTGTGAGACCTCTGGCCACTTAATTTACAACTGTTCCCGATTTGGAAATCTGTCTCCGCAACTGCGTCTACGAGAGGTAAAGAAGCTCAACCTTTGCATCAATTGCCTGTGTAAAGGTCATCGGTTAAAGGAGTGCAGCTCCACTAACTGCAACCGTTGCAAGGCCAAGCATCATACGCTTCTGCATTTTGAGAATCAGATTGACGGCTCTCAAGTTAACTTTGCTCCGCATCCGCCTGCTGCAAACCCTTCTGCAACACTTGTAGCCCAAAATCTTAGTCAAGACATGGTGCTCTTGGCAATTGCTGTAATTAACGTTAGAAGTCGTACTGGAGTTTTAGTCCCTTGCCAATTCAGATGCACATTATTATGTCTCGTCTAGCTCAGCACCTTCAGCTGCGAAGGCATCGCTCACCTACTTTGATTTCAGGATTGGGGGAGTCTACTGTTGCCTCAAAAGACTATTCAGCCGATATAAGTTTTCCATCGCTAGCATCTGCGTACTCACACTGAGCTCTGGAATATACCCTCAAATATTCCACTGGCTGATCCAGAGTTCTTTAAGGAGCACAAAATTGATTTGTTAATTGGAGCTTTTTGAATTGTTGGGTGTCGGTCAAATCAAAATCGCTCCTGGTTTGGCCATTCTTCAAAAAACTCAATTGGGCTGGATAGTGACAGGAGAAACTTCTTCAGCGAGCCCTGCCTCATTGATGGTCACTAGCTCGGTTCTGATGCCAAATCCTAGCCCAGATCACACGCTTGATGAAATCGTTCGTCGGTTTTGGGAGGTAGAATCGTGTTCTCGTTTAGTCAACGAATCTACCAAGGAGGAACTTGATTGTGAAGCGCATTTAAAACAAACTTTTGCTCGTTTGGACACTGGCGAATATTCAGTTCGCCTTCCAGTCAAGCATACTGTGGATCTACTTGGAGATTCATATCAGTAGGCATATCGTCGTTTTTGCAACCTTGAGCGCAAATTAGAGCGTCATCCTGGTTTGAAGTCACAATATTCAGCATTTATCAAGGAGTATGTGGATTTGAATCACATGTCTCTTGTGGAGTCGCATATGCTAAGTCGCTGCTAGTATTTTCTTCCTCATCATTGTGTTCTCAAGGAAGACAGCTCAACAACTACGCTAAGGATTGTTTTTGATGGTTCGGCCGTGTCTTCGTCTGGTTATTTCCTGAATGAAATCCTCATGGCAGGCCCAACTATTCAACGCAAGCTGTTCGCTACACTGTTGCAGTTTAGGACACTCCCAATAGCCCTGACTGGTGACATTTGCAAAATGTATAGGTGTGTTAGGATGGCTGATCCCGATTCCTATTTGTAATGTATCTTGTGGCGTGATTCGCCTCATCAGGAAATTCAAGTTTTCAAGCTGGATACTGTCACCTATGGCACAAATCCAGCTTTCTCTCTGGCGGTTCGTTCCATGCAGCAGTTAGCTATTGATGAAAGAAGATCATTTCCTACTGGATCATCACTGGAGGTGACTCTGCCTAGGAAATATTTCATATTATGGAGCAAACAGTCAGTCTGCTTCGAAAGGGAAACTTTAAACTTAGGAAGTGGTGCTCCAACGATCCTCGCATCCTTCAACAGGTTCCTGATGAGGAAAGGGAGACCTTTCTTAAATTTGACGATGGCACGGATGTCACGAAGACTGTCGGACTTGCGTGGGATCGAGCCTCTGACTGCCTTCTGTTCAACTTTTCGCCTATGAAAACGCCTGGAAAGCCTAGTAAACGGTCTGTGCTGTCTACCATTGCTCGTTTCTATGACCCGCTTGGACTTATCGGACCCGCTGTAGCCAAAGCCAAGATCTTTTTGCAGCACCTTTGGAGAGAACAATTGGATTGGGATGAGAGTCTTCCTGCTTCTTTGCTCTGTTCTTGGAAAAGCTTGTGTGCCGATATTTGCAACACAGAGCATTCTTACAAAGGGCATCATCGAAGTTCATGGTTTTAGTGATGCGAGCATTGAGGCTTACGGTAGATGCGTTTACGTTGTATCCATAACAGAGGGACGGCGCCTAGCTCATTTGTTGTGCTCTAAGTCTCGAGTGGCACCTTTACGAACTCTCACAGTACCAAAGCTGGAATTATCTGCTGCTGCACTTCTATCTCAACTTATTTGCGAAATAGCTCACATGCATTTATTTAACTGTAAAAACTATTGTTGGTCGGATTCGGCAGTTGTTTTATCCTGGATACGAGATGAGCCTTCACGCTTCCAAACGTTCACGGCTAATCGCATATCTTTAATACAGGAGCTAACGACAGTAGTAGGAGAATGGGAATTCTAAACCAGGAAGTGACGTCATGTTTTTTTGCATATTAATTTTTATTGCCTCATAAGTTTTATTGCCTTATCAGTTTATGGTAGAGGTGAGAATGATGTGGGATCAATTTTGAGAAAAATGTGTGGTGGTAGGGATCTTTTTGAGAAAAATGTGTGGTGGGAGGGATCTTGTTGAGAAAAATGTGTGGTGGGAGAAAGGGAGTGGGTATAAGTGGTAATAAATTTATGATCGATTTATGAGCGTCCCTTTACATATTGATATTTTTACTTAATAATTTTGAGGATCACTCAGCAACACTTGTGTGTGCGTACGTGATTATGTTTTTTAAGGCGGAGTTTGTGTGCAAGACATGTAACCTGCTACATGTAGGCTTGAGTCAAGTGGAAGATCGGTCAGCGCCTAACACATAGTTTGTGTGTGTGCATATGTGTGTGTGTGGTCGAGCGCACTTGTGCGCGCGCACATGCTTATATTTTTTAAGGAGGAGGAGATTGTGCACAAAACGTGCACATGCATGTACATGATTTCGGCTATGAGGATTGGGTTTAATGACTTTTGCTGATACATTGTGTGTAAAGTGAACTCTGCGTATTCTATGCGTTTTTTTTTTTTATTTATTTTATTTATTTTTTTATATATAGTCTTGATTAATAATAGAAATAAAGTTTTTTATGACTGTACATAGCGAGCGGTCAGGTAAGAGGGAAATCTGAGCTAAGCATTAATATATATAAGAAATTTTATATATATTTAGCTTGTTATTTTTTTTTTAGTTGTATATCAGTTTGTGGTTGGAGTTCACACTAAAGTTAGCCAAGACACACTAAAGTTAGCCAAGACACACAAGTTCTACAAAACCGCCACCATTAAAACGATCAAGCAACCACCGCAATTTGTTCGGTAAATTAAAGCGAAAGAGTACCAGAGAGGGAGTAAAAGAGAGAGAGGGAGAGAGTTTTTTTTTTTTTTTTTTTAGATGTTGGTAGCAGAAGAGAGGTGGCAAGTGTACAATTTTATTAGCTGCTCTCTCTAGAAACAGGATTTTCAGAGAGTGTTTTGACCCACCCTTCATTTCACTTTTAAATAGTGTTCAGTGCAAACTTGGAAAAACTTCAACTATTTTCCACATATTTGATTCGAAATTCATTGATGATCCCCGCGTTGAAATGTTGTTTCTGCTCTTAATTCCATTTCTCACCTGTTTTACCAGTAATCATGGTACGTTTCATTTGTACATAATTCGACAAAAGGAGTCATAAAAGTCGACACTGGGATTTAATATTTATATATAAAATTTAATGCAATTAAGAGCTAGTAATCGATCAAATTAAACAAATTATTAATTATATTTTAGATATGTTTTTACTCTCTGCTCTAAAATAGCCTGGTTTGATTTCTCTACCTGCAGGCTTGTTGATTTTACTCTCCTTTATAAAGTGAACTCTGCTTTAAAATAGCCTGGCTTGATTTGTCTACCTATAAACTTGTCAAATAGATTCAAATGCTTAAATATAGAAAATTGTTTTTTTTTTTTGTTTTTAATTGTATAATTAATTTATTTATTATAAAAATGCTTACATCTAGAGACATTTATTTATTTTTTTTTTTCTCTCTGTTATTGTTAACAGTTTAATTTCTAGTATTCATTTTTCATTTAAAGTGTATTATTATTAATATCCCTATTGTTTAACCTCTTTCGAAGGGTAGTGTATTGAAATATTAGGCGATCCAGTTTTCTCTTATATGATACAAAATAGTGACAAGCACAAGAATCAACTCCATCTCTAGCATCATTTGTGGACCATGAGCACACCGTCAAGTGCTTTCCATATTTTGATTGAATTAGATAATAGTTTTCATACTTCATGAAAAATTCGCGATATTCCTCCAACAGTTTGGAATGCTCGGGAAATAGCACATCCTCAAATTCCTTGAGAAAATCATTAATTTTTCTAACATTTGTCTTTAATCCAAATTTCGAAATTAGACCCATTCTGTTGTGTATTCTTTAAAAGCAGAAATGCAACTAAAGAATTATTTTACTTTTTCTTTTTTAAAGTGTCTATACTTGTGTCACTTTCTTTTGTAATACTTTTCTATACTGATTTACATCTTTTTTTATTTCTTTCCCCATCTTTCTTCAAATCTCAAAGCATAAACGAGTTAGGTCAATTTCTGCTTCATATCCACAAGTTACATCTAAATCTACAAGTTGTACATTATATTTTCCCATCTTTGAACATTTGGGAATAATAAAGTTATTATATATATTACAAATTTGATTTATTAGTAACGTGTTCCAACATAAGAATGAGTTGAAAAATATTCCTAATCTTATGAAGGCTCTCCATGATTCACTATCAAATTCTATTTTATTGCCATACTGATTTAAAATTAATATGCATTGCTTATCTACTTTTGTAATTTTAAAATGACACTTTATAGTCTCAGTCTTGGGATTATCCATTATTGTATCAGGCATCAAAAACTCAAACTGCTTAATCCTTAACTGGATATATTTCCTAAACATTAATAATTGAAGCCATTCCTTTTTTCCAAATCCAATGAAATTGCGTTTATATTGCTGCATCCAAACCATTGGTGTAAATCGTCTCGTTGTTGAAAAGCCACACTTTAACTTTAATTGTAGGTTAACAAAATACTGAAATCCAAAAATGATTTCGTGATCTAGTAATTTTCTTGAATTTCTAGTTTTTCTTAGCTGAAGTGTGTCCATATTGATTGAAAAGTTTTCCCAAACTAACTTGGAGTTGAGTTGTGATCGCTATTTAAGATGAAGAGTCTAGTTCATGTTTCTCAGTACATTGTATACATTTAAAACAAAATGATTAAGATTGACAGAACTTCGTGTGTTATTCTCGACTTTCAGTATATATTTGGAAACGAGAGACAAATATTTGTAAAAGAATTAGCTTTCATGCAAGCCGGATCAATTATACCGAATTTCTTTCACTTCAAGCCATTCCTCCCTATGATATAAAAGAGCTGGATGAATTAACTAGAAAAACCATAAAAATAACTAAACAGTATGTCGATGGATTGGATTGGTGTAATGGAGACATTTCTTATTTAAGCCTTGGTGATATATTAAGCCCATTAAACAGTTTTGCTTCAGTTATTGTACGAGGTAGAGCTAAGAAACAGTTTTTATCTAAATATTTAACAACAAATATAGTTGATTTAGAACTAGATCAAAGTTTAAGTCACTTTCAAAACTTTTTCACAATTTGTAGAATACATAAGAAAACAACAAACCAATGTGCTCTAAACAATTTATTTAAGCTCTTTGTAATCTTGGAAAGTTGTAAATTTGAAATATATAAAAATTAAATTCAATACATAATTTAAAAATTGAGTTTTACTTTATTCAATATAGTTATTTGTTCTAGATGTCACTGAAGTATAAGATTTCTATTAATTCAGTATAAAGATTATTATTTAAAGTAACTTGTATTCAACTTTTCGATAAATAACTAAATACATAGAATGCGAATTAATATTTTATTTTAGTACATAACAGCTACAAACAGTCAATCTATCTTTAGTTTGATTATAGTATTTGTCTTGTTTAGAACGGAAATTATCTAAAAACCCCTGGTTAACTGCATGAAAAACCGCGTTAAGCAGTATGTCAATCAGCAAAAACCCTGCATGTTAAACTGAGTCTAACCGCTTAAAAACAACAAAAACCGCTTGTTAAACTGCATCAAACCGCTTGAAAACAACAAAAACCGCTTGGTAAACTGCGTCAAACCGGTCAAAAAACAGAAAAAAACCGCTTGAAAACAACAAACCGCCTATAAAGGTGTTTATCGGTTTAGAACTGATCGGTTTATAGTTAAAATGGATGAACATGTTCTGAAAGAATTAACAAAAACAAGACTCGCACTAATAAGAAAATTTCAAAGCATTAAATTAGGTAGAGCCGCAAATGAGTATCAATTAGAGGAAACGTTTAAACCAATAACACAACATCTGCACAAAATAATCAGAGGGAACGAAATAGTAAATCAGTTGATGAAAGTAAAAAAAGAAGAAGAAAATGAAGGAGAAGTAAGCACTAGGGCTAAAAACTATAGTGAATATTATGATGCATTTGACAATGGAATATCCGAGCTTCAGCCACGAAAGTTGACGTTTGCACCAAGCGAGAAGGATTATAATAAATCTAGTTCAACTAGTAATGTAGACTATAGTCAAACGGATGAAATAACAGACGAGCTCTTTAATCTTAGTGTAAATTAATTGGAACGTCAGAATAAGCTAGATAAAGCATTTGGACCTATTGTAAAAAGTGGGCAAATTATATTGGGGAGTTCTAAAATATCTGTTAACAATAAGAAAATTGAGTTGGAAAGTGGTGAAAAATGGAATCTTACACCTGGATTATATTTTTGATTTACTTAAAAGATCCTAAAGGTTATGATGATGTGGACTTGGATGTATATCAGAAAATCTTAATAAAAACAAATGCTCACAGAAAAAATCATCAATCTAATGGACAGCTAAAGGGAAATCGTTCTAAAAAGTACACCAAAATAATAAAAAAGCTTTTCTCAAATAATGAGGATCCAAGTACACCTCTAAACAATAAATCTATGCATAAAGGTAGAAGTCTAATGACGCTCAGCTTAAGTAAGCCAAATTATGTGTATTGGGATGATCCAAATGAGATCGTTGAAAGACTAAAACTTTTAGTTGCCTCACAGACAGCTGGTAACACAAATCATAATAATGAAATAGTTTCAATAATTGAAGAACTTCGTGAAGCAAAAATTATTTATTAAATAAATGAAAGTGTAACAACAAAAATTAATTACTATCCAAATGTCTCTTGATAAGTTTGGTCACTTTTTTTTGAGTAGAGATGGAAAAGAACGAACAAGTATAAAAAATCGAATGGCTGGTGTTCTAGTTGATGTTGATAATAACATTGTTTTTTCAAACAAACGTCTAAAAAATGTGGGTGACCCATTAAAAGATAATGATGTAGCTAATAAAGTATTTTTAGAAAGAAAAGTCGAAGAAACGATGAAGAACATAGAAAAACTTTTAGAAGGAAAAGATCAAATGGACCAGAAAACAATAAGCGAATTGTCATTTTTTATTCTTCATGAGGTTAATAAAAACAAAATTGAAATGAAAGAACACTTGAAAAAAGCAGAAAGTTCTTTAAGAGATGATTTTACCTCGCAATTAGATTCAATTGAAAGTTTATTTAACAGTGGAAGTCAAAATATAAATGTTACAGTCGATTCTATTAGTTTCGATAATAAAATGCATAAATAGTATGTTTTATGTGTGCTAAGATTTATAATTTATATGCCCGTTAACAAGTTCGGACATTACTCAAATGGGCGGATTAAAAAAAAAGTAATTTCCTTTTGTTGGTAGTGCATGTTGAAAATGGCTAAGGTTTTGGTGTCAAATACAAACTTTTTAAAAATGTTTTGTAGACAACACTTTATCGAAAAAAAGAGGCCTAGTTCTTGGTTATAAAAACAGAAAAAAATAAAAATAAAATATTAAAAGAAACGTTATATATGAAAAACAATAGTTAAAAAGTGAAAGATGAGTAGGAAGAGTTTAATAAACGAATAACATGCCCCAGCTCGTAGAAATTTTAAACGTCGGAGAGTTATTATGAAGGGAATCGACGATCATTGGCAAGCAGACTTAGTGGAAATGGGAAACTACTCATCATCGAATAAAGGATATAGATTTCTATTGACAGTTATTGATACGTTTTCTGATAATGCATGGGGCCAAGCGCTAAAAACTAAATCGGCAAAAGAAGTTAAGCACTCATTTTCGAGTATTCTTAAGGAGAACCGAATTCCAAAGAATTTACAGACCGATGATGGCAAAGAATTTTTTAATAAAGACTTTAAAGCTTTGTGTAAAAAACATAACATTAATCATTACTCAACTTATAGTGGCCTTAAAGCATCAATTGTTGAGCGTTTTAATAGAACGTTAAAGGAAATGATGTGGAGAGAGTTTAGTTATAATGGAACATATTGTTGGATTACAATTTATAAGCAGTTGATGAGTGAATATAATCAAAACCATCATAGAACAATTCAAATGGCACCTATTGAAGTAAATTTGTCAAATGAAAACAGCTTATTGAACACTGTCTACAGTCATATAAAAATCTTTAATGGAAGTAAATTTCGTGTTGGAGATTATGTACGAATTAGTAAGCATAAACATACATTTGAAAAGGGGTATACACCAAACTGGACAACTGAAATTTTTAAAGTTAATAAAATACAAAATACCAATCAAACTACATACATTCTAGAAGACTATCAAGGTGCAGTTCTAAAAGGCGGTTTCTATAAGGAGGAGTTGAGGAAAACAAAATTTCCAGACACTTACTTGGTTGAAAAGATATTAAGGCGACGAAATGAGAGAGCTCTAGTTAAGTGGCTTGGGTTCTCAAATGAACACAATTCATGGATAAATGTTAATGAAATTTTGTAATAATAAAAAAAAAAAATAGAAAAGTAATAAAATTAAACATGTGCTTACTATTAATATATCACCACATGGTATGCACACAGTGCAGGGAAACACCACATGGAGTCGCCTTACAAGCGACTCCGATAAAATAAACAAAACATAACATGCGGTCGCCTTACAAGCGGCTTCATCCTTAGGTTTAAGATTTTTGTATAAAATAAAGAAATGCTCATCAGAGGAAACAGTTCGAATCTAAACGTCATCTCATCGTGTTAACTATACCCTGTACGAAAATAGCATGTCAAACAGCATGGAAATGAATGACTTGATTGAGTTCGTGTCTAGTGGTAATTCAAGTAACCATCTTTTTGAAGAGCTCATGCCTTTGTCGATCCTTGGGAGTGAAGCATCTAATATGGATCCAGAGGACACAGAGGATTTGCTGAAACTACTGAACATTCCGCCTAGTGAAAAGCGGAAATTTGAGGCTGAGGAAAGGAAGAGGACGAGGAGGAGGAACAGCGCCCAAAAAAACGTAAAATTTCTGAGGATGGTATTGAAGTGATTGATATCACAGACGACGACGACGACAGTGAAGTGATTGATATCACTGAAGAGGCTCAGAGGATGGAACCCACCTTAGAGGAGCCGCTTGCCGAGGAGCCCATGGACATAAAAGAAATTTTTTATGCAGGCGATGAATTTGAAAAAAGTGCTGAATTTCTACATTTTATTAAAAATTTAAATATTTAAATGTTAAGTTAATCTAAATCAAATATATACATATTAATAAAAACAGAAAAAAAAAAAAAAAATCTTGGTTTTGTTATTTATTTTCAATCTATTAAATTAATAAACAGCATACAATACATACATACGTTTAAAAAAAATATAAGCAAGTGCGCGCGCACATGTGTGCGCGCGCACATGTGTGCGCTCGACCACAAACACACACACATACAGACACACACACACACATAATATGTGTGTGTGTATATTATTTTGTAATTTTCTTATCTGCAAGCCAAATTTTCAGTTTACTTACATTAGAATAAAAAGACAAAAGATTTTTTTTTTTTTTTTTTTTAATTTTAGATATATTTACAATGTTTGTATTTATTATTAATATAATTTTTGCTTATATATATATTTATTTATTTATTTATTATTATTTTTTTTTTTGTTAACATATTATGAATTAATTCTATGATGGCCCCAAGCATACGTTCGAATACCATCTTCTCTTATTTTCCTCTTATCATCTAAATAGCTTAAAGTTGTTTTTCTTACTTTATGCGTATACAAGTTATGAATCTTAGATCTAAACATTAGCATACTATCACTAAATGTCTTATTTTCAAATAGACATTCCTTATAGCTATTTATATTTAACTTATCTAATGCAGATTTTTTTACACCTTTAGATTTTTTAATGCACCCACCTCCCTCAACAGACAATGAATACATTTTAGCTCTAAGGCCAACAAACTCTAACATTCTTTTACCACAATTATCGTCCTTTATCATACCTAAGACTTTCTTGTTGCACCTCTTATTTCCATATTTGTTTGCTAACTCTAATGGATACTCGGAAGTATCAAAACGCATCTCTACGTCATCCGCAATATCACTATAGAAATCTTTAGTCTCAATAGAATATATGAATGAGTCTGTATCCATATAGTTTAATGAGACTTTTTCTTGGAACTTTGGCTTCATATAATTGTAATGGAAATCATACATTTGCCATTTTGATAGTTCCAAAACAACAAAACCTAAGTACATGGGCTTATCTTAAACAATAAGCAAACGATTCATTTGAATCGCATACATATCTTCACAAAGTTGTGCAGAACTATGGAAACTGGCCTTTGCAATCAGGGCACGAGCACCCAACCTATTGCGATTTGTGGTTTCCCACGATGTAACCAGCTTGATGTCCTTACGTTTTTCAACGTTTTCCATCGTCTTTCCATAGACTGCATTGTTAAGTAATTTAAAAAAGTCTTTTTCGAAATTATTTTTGGCTTGTGTTCTATAAAAAGTGTTTAAATCAATATACTTTTTAAGCCAAGGAGACTGTTTAAATTCTAAAATTTTATGAACTTTTACTAAATTTAACCCATTCTTTAGGCATTGCTGAAGATTTCTATAATGTATAGGATACTTTGACTTAGACCTTAGGTCAGCAACAAGTTTTTGTACTTTTGCCTCTGAAGTAGGCTTTTGATTTGATGGGCAAAATGGTAGATCATTATGGTAATCATGAATGGAGTCTGGGTATAAAAGATCTACCTCAAGAATGTAACCATTCTCTGAATTTTCTGTGATTGATGCAAGATTAAATGAATTAACTTCATCCTCATTCATCCATCTAAAACCTGAATAAGGGAGATATTGAGACATAGCCCAACCATATAAATTATTAGCATCTAAATACATCAGAAATTCTGAAGGCTTAGTGCTATCAAAGGTCTCCATATACATATGATTGGCTTTTGAATAGCGCTTACAGCACTGAACCAAGCCACCACGAATACCATTTTGAATGAATCTATACATATTTATATCTGTTAATAGCTCGAGTTCTATTTTTGTGGTCTTTAGCATTGCATCCCATGAGAGACCGGGTGTTGTATAGTAATGGGCGGGATCTAATGAATAAATTTTCTTGCATATGGCTCGAAAATTTTGAAAAACATCAGTGAGTAAAAGAACATCAGTCTTAAGATACAATTCCATGTACTCTTTTAGATTATGACATCCGAAAACGGACCAAACCTGTTGTGCGTGGGCATAATCTTCAGCTGAACATTCTTTATTTGTCAAACTGTTGAAGAACTTTTCTATTGGAGGGAGAGCTGATTCATACAATCTGCTCTCTGAGTCGATATACTTATAAGGAAAGACTCCTTTCCTACGTAACAGATTAAATTGATCGTTTAATGGGAAAAACGATTTAACGCTTTTAAAATTTTCCATATCTAGATTATTACTAAGCGCATCAAGACTTGTTGCCATGAAGCGAAATGAATCTAAAAATCTAATTTCAAGAATTTTTTCTTTTTTTCCATGGGATGCAATATTAATACATTTTGAAAGTGATATATACAACTCCTTATTAAGGGGAAGTACTTTTATATCACCTTCAACTTTGCTTAATTCCCTAACGAATGAATGTGAATCATACTTTGAAAAATTATGGAAAAATACGGGGACAAAACGTGCAATTTGAAACTTTATATTACAGATATTATGTGCTGCTCCCCTGTATAAGCCAGTTAAATGACAATGATCCTTAACGCGATCTTTGCCTAAGCTCTTTTCACAGATATGACAAATAACTGCATTTTTAAAATTGTTCTTATTTTCAGAAGTTAGAACCATGGGCTTGATAGTTGATAAATAAGAGGTATAAATATCCGTTACATCTCTGATAAGAGACTCGACAAATTTTATACCTGCATCTTTTCCAGTCTCTAAAACAAACTTGTCTAAGGCTGGGTTGAAGGCACACTTTATGTAGTAAGAAAATGCTATAGGAATGTGCTGAGAAGTTGCTATTACATTCTTGCTAAGTTGTGCATTGAGGGGGGTGAGTATACACTCAAAGTCTGCATAAACAACAAACGGTACATCTAAAGTACGACCATAATTTTTAAATCTAAGACTTGCCTTGTCTTCAGATGGGAGTCTTGTTACAACCTTCCCACAGTTTTGACGATGTTCGGCATGCATCCTCTCATTATGCGAAAAATTTAGGCATGTTTTGCAGAAGTGAAGTTGAGCCTTATGGGATGTTAATTGCCGTCTTACCAGCCTAAAAGTATAAAGAAAACCAAATTATAAATATATATAAATATATAAATGTATATTATAAATATTACCTTGAGAAACTCTTTGTCCATACGAAATGAGCTCGTTCCTCGGCTTCCAATAGCATGAGACTTAAGTGTATATCCTTTTCCATTTCCGTGATGTACAGTGGACCGTTAACTGCACTCGCCCGCTCATCAAACATAAAAACATTGATGCTAATTTTTGGGTTTTGAGCTTCGAAAATTTTTATTTGGTCCAATGGCAGAGGGTAATCCAAATTTGAAAAATCTAATCTGAGAGATTCATCGATTTTTATTGATGGACTCTCAATGCTATCAATTTTATATACAGAGCACCTTGCAGAATATTTATCGGATGGTGTTTTGAGGGCTGATATCAATGCCCATTTAAAACAAAACGCATCATCATTTTTAATATTAAATATGGCTTTTTTGCTTCTTAAGCCTTTAGGCGTTTCAATAAAGCTTGAAACTTTTAACGGAGTATATTTATTTATGTTTATCTCCAGCCTTAAAATGCGTGTCATGGTCCATCCACTGTCGTTTTCCTGGAATTCTTCCATTTTTGTGCATATAATAGTTGAGTGATCTTTTAAAAACTTTTCCAGATCACTTGATGTTGTCAAAATACACATATTTGACTGATGTGACTATATTGCCATTTCCATCTCGTCATTTGTGAATTTTATATACTCAGCAAAGAGCTCTAGATTAATTTTGCAGGCTGTGTGCATCATTTAAATATTATGAATGAGTGGGAGCACTTCTTTAGCTGCCTCACTCAGAAACTCTGCTGGTTCTAATATATTAGTTTGCGTGTTTTCATATGCAAATGTGGAGATCCTGTTCTTGAAGCCACTCGAAATTATTTTTACCCGGTTATTCACAGGTGTAAACACACGCATCTTGTGTGAATTGGCTCGAAGATGAGCGCTCCATTTTGATGAATCTACACGGACTTTGCATGCTGTGCAGACCTTGTAGTTGGAGTTGTCGACAGAGGCATTCGATCCAAAATCATATGATTTGTCCGTTAAATTTGCGAAGGAATTGGGTTTTACGTTTAACTCCAGCCTTAAAATGCGTGTTGTAGTCCATCCGCTGACCATTTCCTGGAATTCATCTATTTTCTGACATATAATAGTTGAGTGATCTTTTAAAAACTTTTCCAGATCACTTGATGTTGTCAAAATACACATATTTGTCTGATGTGACTTTATTGCCATTTCCATCTCGTCATTTGTGAATTTTAAATACTCAGCAAAGAGCTCTATATTAATTTTGCAGGCTGTGTGCATCATTAAAACTCAGAAACTCTGCTGGTTCTAATATATTAATTTGCGTGTTTTCAAACGTAAATGTGGAGATCCTGCCAAAATCATAAGATTTGTCCGTTAAATTTGCGAAGGAATTGGGGTGGCTCTGACCTTGAGTCGAGCTACTCGGGGCGAAGTACTCAAAGCCGGTGGAGTTCGCGGAGTTCACTGAGTTCGCGGAGTTCATTGAGTTCGCGGAGTTGTTCATTGCGAAAGACATGATTTTAATTTTTGTATTTTTTATTTTTTTTTTCACTTTGAAACACAAAACGAAGAAGTTGTCGAATGAAGGGTTCGAAAACTACTAAGATATAAGAAATCATAGGATATAATCTTGGCTTGCATAGCCTGTAGGTAGACAAATCAAGCCAGGCTATTTTAGAGCAGAGCACACGTGTTAGGGGCTGACCGATCTTCCACTTGACTCCAGCCTACATGTAGCATGCATGTGCATGTCTCGCACACAAGCTCCGCCTTAAGGAGCTGACCGATCTTCCACTTGACTCCAGCCTACATGTAGCATGCATGTGCATGTCTTGCTCACAAACTCCGCCTTACAAAACATAATCACATACGCACACACAAGTGTTGCTGAGTGATCCTCAAAATTATTAAGTAAAAATATCAATATAAAAAGGGACGCCCATAAATCAATCATAATTTTATCACCACTTATACCCACTCCCTTTCTCCCACCACACATTTTTCTCAAAAAGATCCCCTCCCACCACACATTTTTCTCAAAATTGAACCCACATCATTCACACCCCTACCATTAACTGATAAGGCAATAAAACTAATGAGGCAATAAAAATTAATGGTCAAAAAAACATGACGTCACTTCCTGGTTTAGAATCCCCATTCTCCTACTACTGACGTTCATTTATCTACTCCCGCTCTGCTCGTGGCGCGATTACTCTTTCTTAAGTGCGCTCACGATACATCGATATTACATCGATTGTTATAAGGGCTACCAGACTTACTAGTAGTTACATTTAGTGTTGCTTAGCATAACTTAATTTTAACACCTCTTCTCAACACAAATGTTCTTTAATAGAAATTTCATTATAAAGTTATTGACACACAATACTTTTTAGTCCTATCATGCCTAACAATTTTTTGTGTTTTTGCTTATTTAGATTTTTAGTGCAAATATCTGCTATCATATTTGTTGTATCGACATACTTCATAACAATTTCATTATTTTCTACTTGTTCTCTTACAAAATGATATCTTATATCTATTTGTTTACTTCGTGCATGATACATATGATTTTTAGCCAATTGCTGTGCGCTAAGATTATCGCCATTGACACACAATGGTTGATCAGTATTAAAACAACCAATTTCTTTTATTAGTCGTCTTAAATACACCGCTTCTTTTGCTGCTGAAGCCAACGCCATATATTCCGCCTCTGTACTGCTTAAGGCCACCGTGTGTTGCTTGTGCGACTCCCATGAAAAAGCCGTTCCAGCCAGGAAAAACATAAATCCTGTGAAAGATCTGCGATCAATTATATTACCGCCCCAATCAGCGTCGGTAAATCCCTCTATTTGTTTGCCAGTTTTCGTGTAGTGCAATTTAAGATCCTTTGTTCCAACTAAGTATCGCAATATGTGTTTAGCGCCAGCATCATTCTCACTCGTCGGGTTTTTATTTTTCTGCGATAACTTACATACTGAATGAAGTATGTCCGGCCGTGTTGATATTGCCAAGTACATCAGGCTGCCAATAAGTGCCTGATATTTTGTTGCATCCACGAGTTTAGAGTCGTCTTTAGATTGAATTTGATATCCTGCATCCAACGGTGCTGCCACTGACCTACAGTTTTCCATGTTGTATTGATGCAGTAATGTATTAATATACTTTGTTTAAAACACAAACACATCGCCAGTATCTTCTGTACTGTTGGCTGCATCCCTTCGCAACTAACCTCGCCTTGAATCGATCTTTGTTGCCATCAGAGTCCCGTTTCAAGCTGTATACCTATTTACATCCGATAGCTTTCTTTCCAGGAGGTAGGTCAACTAATGACCATGTGCTATTAGCCATCTTAACGTTGTCTGGAACTTTACCCTCTTCTATTTTCTGCATCACATTAAGTCGATTTTTCTGTTTTGTCGGTCTACCTGGTGCGCCTGTTCGCACGATGCGTGGTCGCCCTGGACCATATATTGGGTCTGCATCATCCTCACTACTAGTCTGTGTAGAACCAGCGTTTTCGACATCCTCAGGATCCTCGTAGTCGGTCTGAGGCGTATGTGCTTGTACTTGCTTCTCTATTTCAATATTGTTTTGAAACTCATTTTTCTTCCCCATTAACAAGCTTTCTTCGAATCTAACATCACGTGTTGTAACTACCTTATTATCTTCTGGATTATACAGTCTGTAACCTTTTGACGCTGTACTATATCCTACAAAAATATATTCCTTGCCTTTGGCTTTAAATTTGCATTTTTTGTGTCTTGTCAAGACCTATGGCTAAACAGCCGAATGTTCTTAAATGTTTCACAACTGGTTTTCTGTTAAACCAAACTTCAAATGGTGTTGTATTCTCTAATGCTCTTGTTGTTGTGTTCCTTATATATAACGCACATGAACATGCTTCCGCCCAAAACTTTTCTTCAAGGCCTGCATGTACTAACATACAACGTGCCATTTCTACTAAAGTACGATTAAAACGTTCCGCCACCCCGTTCTGTTGCGGTGTGTATGGCACTGTTAGCTGTTGTTTTATTCCTTCACACTGTAGATACTCTTTCAAATGTTTGTTAACATATTCACCGCCATTGTCGCTCCTAAGTATTTTTATTTTATGACCTGTTTATTTTTCGACATATGATTTGTAGTTTTTAAAATGTTCGAAGACTTCACTTTTATTTTTCATAAATATTGCTGTTGCATAGCGTGATTTATCGTCTATAAATGTCAAGAAATATCTTGATCCGCCGATAGAGTTAACATTAAACGGCCCGCATACATCCGAATGTATGATCTCTAATAGTTTTTTCGCACGATAACTAGCCTCTGCAAATGGTTGCGAACAAATTTTGCTTTTCAAACATGGTATACACGCAATGTTTGCTGTGGGCTGTATATTTTCCATACCCTGCACAATTGTACCTGACGATAGTTTATATAAACTTTGTAAATTGATATGGCCAAACCTATTGTGCCATTTAATCACATTATCGACACACGATATATAAATTGATACCATCAAATTTTGGAATAAGTACAATCCGTTTTCTTTATGAGCAAAAATCACCATTTCGTTATCCATTTTTATTTTAATACTGGCTCCTTTGTTATTAAAGACCGTTCTCAGCACCTTTGCTGACTGAGAAAAAGTTCGTTTGTAAGTTCGGTACATATAAAACGTCTTTTAATTTAAATACCGAATATTTAGTTTTAACACGCACGATCCCGATTCCAAGTGCTTTTATTGTTTCATTGCCCGCCACTAGCACGCTTTGTTGAGTTTCTCTATACTCTATGAAAGCCGTACGATTGTTACACATATGAGATGTGGCGCCATTTTTATCAGAAGAGAGCACTACTCTGTGACACACACATATACGAATTTTCGTTTTGAGTTTTCTTTTCTTGTTTCGGCGTATGTTCATCACTTTGCTGATTATAACTGTATTTGCTTTGTCGACATGCAGCTGCAAAGTGACCGCGCCTCCCGCACACATAGCATCTACCGTTATTACTGTTTTGTTTTTGTTCCTTTTTGCAAGTCCCTTTTTGTTTTATCATTTATGCTTGCTGTGCTCTGTTTTCGTCATTGGTTTCATTTCTACGTTCTGCCTCTTCTAAAATTTTATTGCGCATTATGTTGAAATTAGGCAGTTCATCGCGTATTTCCATTGCTATTACGAAAATTTCGTAAGACTTTGGTAGACTTGATAATAATATTATTACCTCGATTTCGTCACCGAGCGAAACACTAACTTCTTTTAGTTTATCAATTACACTTTCAAACTCGTTTATATACCTAATAATGTTCTCACCGTCAATGAGTTTTAAATTTAATAACTTTTTATACAAAGACACTTTTCTTGCTGGTCCCCTTGGCTCATGAATTTCTTTTAGTTTTTGCCAAGCCTCTGCAGATGTATTGCAGTTTTTTATGTAATTTAACTGTGTTGATTTCACTGACAATATAATTGTCGCTAATGCCTTCTGATCAGCCTTTTCCCAGTTGCCGCTGTCTCTTTCTGGCTTCACTTCAACACCACTTGCTATTCTCCATGCATCAGCATGAACAAGCACACTACGCATTTGGACACACCAAATATCATAATTTTTTTCATCCAGCTTGTCTATTGAGTAAAAATTATTCGCCATTTTTTCCGCGTAAATTTTTGACACACAAAAATTATTTATTTTTGACACACAAAAATTATTTATTGGACACTCCAATCACTTAATCTCTTAGTCTTTCTTAATCCCTGGGTCTTTCTTAATTTTTGGGCCCATAACCTGTTGAAGTTAATTCCGTGGATTAAAGACTGCAGATTTAGTTTTTTGTTAATATACGTTTTCTTTATTCAATGACGTTCACTTATCTACTCCGCTCTGCTCGTGGCGCGATTACTCTTCATTAAGTGCGCTCACGATACATCGATATTACATCGATTGTTATAAGGGCTACCAGACTTACTAGTAGTTACATTTTGTGTTGCTT